>VYZQ01029608.1:34039-45708 GCA_013400655.1 Mystacornis crossleyi
CAATGAAACAGTTACACAAGTTTAATCTTTAAAAAAAAAAAAAAGTAGTCCCTTTCCCTAGAGCCAGTTGAATCATCCAGGTTTACGTTTGCGGATTCTTTCCAAAGAAATCTATTAATACTTCTGGTTGTAATGTTTTGCAATTGAGTGCTGAATTAGCTGTGACAGTTTTAAATCATCTGTTTATCTTTCTAGTCTACAATATGATGAAAACAATGGCAACTTTTATACCATTCCATGAGTAGTAAACACTAATGCTGGTGAGTGTTCACTCTGCTTTGCTCAGCCAGGACATTAGAGATGAGGAACATTGGTAACAGTGCTTTGTTTGGCAACTCTGATGGTAGACTTCTATGATAAGTGCCAGAGGAAAAGGAACTGGTACCGTCACTGCAGCTTGGTGTCATATGATTTATTTATACTTGCAAACCAGACTGGTAAGTTCCACACTGTTGGCAGTATGAAAAGATTTACTAAAGCATTAAGCTTTTAAGAATTGAAAATATTTTAATATAAAATTAATTAATAGGTGTGTTTAAATAAGGCATGAACTTTGCTTTCATGTTTCAGTGAATAGAAATGAAACACAGATATTCTGTCGCTCTTCTGACTCAAACCTCTGACTTGCAAATGTACTTTGTAAGTACTGCTGTTTAGACTGTAAAAGAACAGGCATTTTCCATTTGCTAATGATGGAAATTTCTGGAAGTTTTTATCTGAAATTGTGAAGACTTGTTTTACCTGCATTAAAAATAGCAAACTGGTCTATAGTCTGGAAGTACTCTTGCTTCACTTCAATTCCCTCAGAAATCCCTTCAACCTACTTCCCTGAGCAAGAGAATCTGAGTGTTGACATCTACCCAAAATTAGGTACATGTCTTTATTTTTTCAAAACAGAAATCTAGATTTTAGTTTTAAAACACTGGAGTGCATTAGATCCAAGCCTTCTGCAGAATTCATGCAGTTCTTACTGCCTCACTGCTATAGTAGTTGGGAAAACCTTGTAAATCTCCTGAAATAATTTTATCCGTGTTGTTAATTAGAACAAAAATTTGTTACAAAAAGATTTTTATTTGAGGGTATAGTCCTACCCATCCTGCCAAGGGTTTTCTGAAGAATTTAAACCAAGAAGCTTGAAGAAGTTGGTTTTGATGTGTTTCCATTTTTCTTCTGAAGTGGTAGCTCTGTTAGAGAAATCTTTCTAGTGTCTCCTTTGAACCTGGTGTTCAGTGCTATCAAGAGGGCTTGGGGTTTTTTGGGTGGAATGTAGCGTGGACAGCATATGTGTAGAGTTTCCAGGCTGATGCTTCACTTCTATTCCTATCTGTATGCTCTTCCCCAAAGGATCAACCTGGAAGAAGGGCAGTGCACCATCAGTGTCTTGGTTTCCCCGCTTCCTAGGAAGCTTACATCTCTTGTGAGCAAGCTTCTGCAAAATGCATGTTGAAGTCATGCCTCTCTTTGTCTCTCCTGCAACCTATTGCTAAATCCTACAGTCCTCCAGTCTCCAGGTACTTCCCTTGTTTCCCATCTTGTTGCGCTAAAAAAATCATAATATCTGAGCTCACCCTCAGCACTGCTCTGAGCCTGTCTGTTGAACTCCCTACTGAACTGGTCTCTGAACCTTCCTGGATGCACCAGGATGCTCTTTGTCCCGAGGGAACGTGAGCAGGGGTTTCTTACTGTGCCCTTTTGTTCCTGTCCTCAGCAACTGCACATCTGCTACACAGGAAGGGCTCTGCAGCAAAGGCTTCAAAGGATGAAGGTTGCTTCAAAACGGTCTGTGAACAGGAGCTGACTGCTGTCAGGCTGCTTGCTCTCTGGAGGCCAGCAGCAACCCACAAAGGCACCATTTATTACTTCCTGCACAGAAAGGAAGTTCTAAGTTGTTGAAGGAGGGGAGAAAAGGAGGAGACTTTTTATTTTGATAAAATGCTGATGCTTAGTTCCTGTGCTCCTGCACGGTTTAAGTGTCAGAGTAACTGTCGTGGACACAGCTCTTCTATGCAGTGTGTACAAATGGATTTTGGTGATGAGAGAAGATGGTTCGGTTTTGTGTTCAAACTGTTGTGTTTGGGTCTCTAATCCATCTTCAGGCCTCTCAGTAGGGTCACATTTTAGCGTGTGTTAGTCGAAGGTGAGAATTTCCTTCCTGTCTAGTTTGAAGGACTTGACTTTGGTAACAGTTATGTTTGCATGAGTTTACAAAAGCTAAGTTTATGGGAGTTTACAAAAGCAAAGCCAGTGCTGGTGGCAGTACAATTCTGGTTCACTCAAAGCACTGCTTTATAATAATCTTCTGAAAAACATACCAGGCTCTGAACAAGAATAGGGCTCCAGTGTGCTTATACTGTGACAGTGAGGAGTAGCACTGACTTAGCGTTCAGCTCAGACACAGATGGCAGAAGCAGCAGCCTAAGAAATTTGGTCTGTCCAGTGTTCAGTACGGTGCAGCAGCACCAGAAAGCAGTGTCTCCAGCTGTGCCGGAACAGGTTGCCAGGCTGATACTCACCCCAAGCTCTTCTTGAGGGGAAGTTTCAGAGTCACTGAAGTTTCAGAGTCATTACCTCTAAGAAGTGAGTTTTTAAATGGGATTCTTTACAACTTATTCTCCCCAACATTTCTAAAGAAGAGAGCAGATTACAATTTTGTCCTGACTTACTCCGAAGATTTTAATATTAAACATCCAGATCCCTGTTTTTTATCTTTTTATCTATCAGCTATACTGCATACATCTTGGTAATTTTTGGCCAGCCATAGAACTTTGAGACCTCTTTATCTCTGGAAAGACTACTTTCCTTTGTTCCCAAACTTACAATTTTAAAATGCAAGTAAAAGGTAAGTACGGGATACAAGTATCTAATGAACGCATTACTTAACTCTAGAACTATAAATTGTACTAAAATATTACTTAGTATACTGTTTGTCTAAATATATGTAGTCACTATTGATAACACAAAGAATATGAAATGCTAAAGTCTTGCAAAATAAATTTTTACTGTAAATATGGAGAGTAGTTTTTACAGGTCTCATTCATAAACTGTGGATGTAAGAAAAGGCAAAATTCACAAGCAGTGGAAAAGCTTTAATTTGTGTTGAACTCTGCTTTTCCTTGTATTCAGCCCCTGGATCATGGCTCAGAGGAATTTGCTTGTAGGATAAGCAACCCAGTTTTGCCATTGAAGAGACTCTTTAGAGTTCAGTGATGTTGCTTTAGAATAGAACAGCCAGTTGCGGAATGCTCAGATGCTTATGGTGAGCCAGGTACTCAGGATTTCGGTCTTAATGTGTTTCTGAATTTAAGCTAATAAATCTTGTCAGCTCTGGCCTGTATCTGCACTTTCAACACACTCCACCCAGCACAGCAATACCTCTGACTTGACTGACATGCTAGCTAGCCGCAATTCCCAGTGACTAGATAAAACTGTCTAGACTAGAACCACTTCTTTGTTATTACTTATACAAACTTAGAATACTCTATTCTCTGCTTAATTCTGAGTAGTTCAAACTGTGCATTTTTTACATTGTGCATGTCAGGTGTGACTTGCTATATGAAATAAGCCAGTGAACTTAAAGAGTGCGGCTTTTGTTTGGGTTTTTTCTTTTTTTGAGCAGTGTTCATAAGGAAGTAATTGGAAGTAGCAGAATTAGATGCTAAGGAGTAAAAAATATGTCAGTTCCCAGTTAGCTCTGTTCTAAATTTCCCAGTTTAATACTGAATTTCCTCAGCTGTGTATTGGCAGCATACTTTTTTACTGAGGCATGAGTTTGTTCCAGCTGTCATTTCTGATGCCTTCCCTATCTCTCAACACACACCCCCAGCACTCTTTGGCAGCTAAAAAAAGTAGCTCTTCAGTCATACTAGGGGGATTAGATGTCAAGTGGCAGGTACAGAATAGCTAGATTTTCTTCTTTTTTCCCTGTAATCCCTCCTCCTCTGGTTTAGCTATTTCTTTTTCCTTGTGTCTGCTTCTCAGTACTTCTCTATCACTTGTACAATTAGAGCAGGAAACTGGAGGGTGGTCTCTCCCCTTTGGTGCTCAGAGCACCCTTTACCCAGAGGGGTACCTGCGCTGCCAGGCACATGTGGCTGTCTGCAGGCCCGGGGCTCTCCTGTGCTCGTGCTCCCATCTACAGCTGCGCAGCCCTTGTACAGCTCCCCTTTCCAGACCCGTGCTAGGATGCAGTTCTGCAGCCCCCTCACACTGTGTTTAATCTCTTGAAGATTACACTTCTGGGGGTAGAGACCTTCTGGAAATAGAACTGCGTCTGTCTCATGGCTGATTCCCTTCTTCAGTGGAACAGAGCTTAAGCATCTTCTTTCCAGCTCCTCAGCCTTGCTGTGGTGCCTCTGGTTTGCCATTCAGCTCACTGGGAATAGCTGGTTCATATCGTGCAAACATGCTCGATGTGCCACAGTGTGAAAAACGTGTTTTTATTCTGCACAGCTCTTGTGTTTTTACAAAAGCCTGTCAAAATGCCAGTGTGATGCTTCCCATCTCAATGCTTGGCAATCAATGCTTTTTCCAGGGTCTGAGTGAATATTCTTTCTGCTTTCTGGAACATCCTCCCAGGGGCTCTAATTCTCAACTAAGTTTTTCCCCTTGAATGTATTATCTTGTCGCTCAGGCCAGTCTTCTTTGACCAGAGTTTACCTGGCATGTAAAGAAGCACTTAAAGCTTATAGTTTTCCTCCTTTCTCAGTGTTTTCTTTTTCTCAGCTTTGAATCTTTTTAATATAGAATTTCTCTTTGCACTTGTTTTGCTCCCCACTGCTAGCAATTCCTACTTCTGCTCACACAGGCCTCCTCTGGACAAGCTGGAGATAACTGATTTTGTCACTTCAAGAGGAACACCTTAGACTGTAAGGTTATTAAAGGCATTTTTGTCTGACAGATGCTGATCATGGAATAGCTCTTTTGAAGTAGATCTGGCTAGATAAAGTGGGTTTTTTTCCCTTTTAGGAAATAAACTTTGGTACAGGTACTTGGCACAGAGATTGTTAACTACTGTAGGAATTAACTATAATTATAATGGCTGTATGAGACATGGGGTGAGCTGACATCGTACATGAAATTGCTTGTCAGTCCTTCTACAGCTTGTACTTATGCTGGTAATGGAAGTATTGATTAAACCTGTCTGATTGTGAACACAGACATATTGTAACTGATCAAAGATTTCTAATTAGATTTCATTTCAATTAAAAAACTGCTCTTTTAGGAATAATCTGCCAGTTTTGTACTTATCTTGGTTCAAAGCAAAACTAAAAGCTGAGCCTGCAGAGGTCCTCCCAGCACTAGTTAGCCTTATGGATCCCTTTCAGCTCTGCCCCTGGTATATGTACTGAGTTCTGTGCTGCAACTGGTTTTACTTGAAAGCTCAGCATTTTATGCTCCATTTTATTAAAAATGCATATTATTCAGTAACAATACATATATCTTTTCTTGCCTTCACATCCCCCCCATTTTTCCTCTCTTTCCACACAGAGAAACTGAGGCACAGCTTTCTGTTTCATGCTGTGCCATATAGTAATGGCAGACCTGAAAGAGAGGACCTGTGCTTCACAGAAAATTATCCTTCTCCAACACTTCTTTATACAACTTTTATTCCCTTATGTAAAGTTAGTGGTTCAAGATAAGCAGCAGAGCAAGTATTATCATTAGTTAAATTATAACTCTTCTAGCATCTGTTAGGTATTGAAACCGGTTTTGTCAATATTTAGGTGTTGATTTTAGATGTTTAGTTGTCTGATTAATCTGTTTGTATCTTAGAGCAAGAGGTATTTTATGTGGGAGCACACCTACACTGGTTACTAAATACTTGTGCCAATTCTTATTTGGTATCCAGCATCATTAAAATTCATGGTGTGCCATCTGTTCTTTTTATCACTTGTCATATGAGTGGTCATATGAATGTGTATTCAAACTGTGTCACAAAATATTCCAAGGAAATGTTAGACAAGAAAATATGGGGAAAAAGTATTACTTCGTGTAATAGGCGTTTTTGCAAGTGTATTTTCTGGATGGCATTTAAACCACTGCTCTGAAGTTAATGGAGTGTTGCATAATCCCATGGCACAGTGCTTGAAGAAAATAATGCACATACACAGTATGAAAGATGCAAAGAAATTTGTGCTGACACTTTTAGAACATCAGTGTACTCACTAACTCTTAGAAACAGTATTTTTTCTGTTTTATGACAGTTTTCTCCTCTTCATGATGCCCTAGGCCAGGCTGATGGTAACTGTGATGTAGTCCCACTGAATTACAGTGGTAGTTTTTCTGAGAATGTTCTAAATGGTTGATACATGCAGGAAAAAGCTTGTTTTACTACCGCCATACCTTTGAGGGGGAGGTAAGGTATAAACAGTTTAGAATCACAGAGGTGTTAAGGTTGGAAAAGACCTCTAAAATAAAGTCCAGCTGTTAACCTAACACTGCCATGTTCACCACTAAACCATGGCCCCAGCTGCCACATCCTCAAGTTTTTGAACACTTCCAGAGATGGTGATTCCACCACTTCCCTGGGCAGCCTGTTCCAATGCCTAACTACTCTTTTGGGAAGAAATCTTTCCTAATATCCAGTCTAAAGCTCCCCTGGCAATTTGAGGCCATTTCCTCTCATGGCGTTGCTTGTTCTGGGAGAAGAAGCCGACTCCCACCTGGCTATACCCTCCTTTCAGGCAGTTGTAGAGAGAGATATGGTTCCCCCTGGGCCTCCTTTTCTCCAGGCTAAACACCCCCAGCTCCCTCACCTGCTCTTCATAGCACTTGTGCCCAGACTCTGCACCAACTCTGTTGGCCTTCTCTGGACTTGGTCCAAGCACCAGGTATGGATTTTGATAATGGTAGATCCTGCTAAGTCTGGTGGTGCAAGTGTTCAGTGGTGCTCAAATTATCTTCCAAAAATCAATCAGTCTACCCACAGGTCAAACTAATCTTTTGTATGAGGCCTTTAAAATGCCAAATACTAAAATCTTGTGTTGGGCTGCCTTTAAGGTGTTGCAGTTCTTATTGTCTTTGGGAATCAGTATTTGCTGAGTTTAACAGTGGTTATTTCTGTTGATTGCAAGAGACTCAGTACAGATGATAGAGAGAGGAATGTCTGAGAATTATTTAATATTTCACACATTTTTATTGGTGAGACAGTGTGATTTCTGAACACTGCTCTTGGCAAAACATTGCTCTTGAACACTAAACATTTGATAACACTGTCTTTCTATTTCCCTCACCCACCTTCCCCCTGCAAAAAAGGTACAGTACATGTAACATACAGCTTCTTCCTACTACCTTTCACCCTCTAACTTAATCCTGAAACTTGCCTGTGGAAGGAGGTAAGCAAGGAAACAAAGACTGCTGTGAGGGCATGAAGGGAATGAACTCACTGAGGTCCTAAGTGCTGAGTGTATATTGTTAAAGCTGACATGCATAAGAAATTGCTTGGAGCCTTCCGAAGAAAACTTGTTTTAATTATGTTTTCTAAAGTGGATCTAATGCAGTAATTCCTGTTTAGCTTTTAAATCTGGAGTAATCAGGGTTTTTTCCAACTTTCATTTCTAGTGATATTTTTGTTCAAGTGAAACCTTAAGCTTTATTTATAACTGTCTTTTTATCCTTGCTTGCAAATACTTTCAAGCTGTTTGTGGAAGGCTTCTTAGAATTCTTGCAGTCTGCCTTTAGGCTGTTCCCAGATTGGTGTGTTCTGGATTCAAACACTCCCGTAGTGGAACTGCTGGATACAAAGATGAGTAGTAAGATGAAAAAATCATGGCATCTAATTTCTTGGCTTGTTTTTTGATTAGAGACAGATGCTCAACCAAGGATATGGTTGTGATTTGAATAATAGTAATGAATCTTCTGGGGGTTTTTTCCCTTTATAAAGGGTTGTTGAAAGGGCATTCAGAGCTCCAGAATTAGATCTTGTTCTAGGCTGGAAGGGCCTGATCAAATGTGTATTGCAAATAATGGGACTATCTTCTCAGTTAGATTTCATTCAAGTCTTTAATAGTCCTCTCTTCAGTCCTGCATTATGGGTGCGTTAGAAATTTGTAAAGAAGTTTTTACAAGTATCTTGTACCATACCTTTAGAAACCTGGGATCTACAAGTCATCTTACACATCTTATTAAAACACATTGCTAAAATGCAATCTTCTTGTGGCTCTTTGTTCAGCTTGAATTGGGAACTTGTATTGTGGCTTCAATGCTTTCTGTATAGCCTTTGGGTTCTTCCCTATGCAAAATGATGTAGAATGGCATTCAGATGAAATCTTGGAATGGTGTGATTTTAAAGGGAATCCAGCATTATTTAAGCTTCATTATAATAAGGTGAGTGACCTATTATTAAGTAAAATCATTAATTAATATCTTATTTTCTTCCTTATTTTAGCAACTGAAGGTTCTGAAACACAAGATAAGAAAGTCACTTCAGGACAAAGCAACGCTGGAACTAAACCAGGTACACCATTCCACATGTTCCATGTTTCAAGGTTGTTTGCCTTAATGGTGGAAAACAGCTATTGTCACAGAAAACTCTAAAGTTTGTTGCTTTTGTACCTCACTTACTGTTTAAGTCAAAACTGGTATCAGTGACTGTTCATGTTTAGATAGGCTGGAATCTGTGATTGTTTGCAATGAAGCAAAACTGAAAAAAATTTACTTATATTTTAGAATAACTTAGGAATGAGGGTTGGGAAGTGAGAAAAGACAACAGAAGCCACTGTATTTGCATCTGTGCGTGAATGAGAATTATGTGCTGTAGGCAAAGATTTGCAGCTTTGTATAAATGTGCTTCTGGTCAGGCATTTCCTCACCTACCACAAAGCATGCCATATTCTCTAATGTGCTCTATGCAGTGGGCAGATGTTTCTCATTACCTCACCATACCTCACGGGTACATCGTGTGGATTTCATTCACTGTTTGCTTACACAGCTGAAAATGTATGTACTAAAAAGCTTTGTGTAATCCTTGGTGTCATCGGTCTGTTCCACTTGCATGCTGAGACCAAGATCCAGAAGATCACCTAGATACCTGAATTCTGCTTGTGTTGCATTTCAGGTAGCCAAGATTAAATTATGCAGTTAAAAATGGTTTCTCCTCGGTGCCTGAGAAAGCAGAGATGCTTGTGTTGCTGAGTACTAGGCACGCTGTAACATTCCCCTTTCAAGTCCTTGACAGCTTGGCAGCTCAGTGACTGTTCTGTACTGACGGACTCCTCTATCCCCAAACTGGGTACCTTTGGCCTATGTCCCTGGAGGGAAGGAATCCCAGTGCTGTGTGTGTTCAGATCACACCTCGCATGCTCTGCCAGGCATGCTGGGTCCTGCACAAAGCACAGGATTCACGGCTGCTTTCAGTCACATAGGCTGGGAACACAGATATTGGGAAAAAGAGGAAAAATAAAGATAGCATTACCTCCTTCCACAGCAAAACCAGAGCTCTTCATGTTGGACAGTGTTCAATACTCACTTTGTTCTGCAATAGTTCAATCCAGTTTTCATTTCTCAGGAGGAGGTCCTAGCTGTTCCAATGTTCCCTTCATCTATGCTGGTGTGTAGAAAGGAATCCAAAATTCTTGGGGCTGGAGCAAGGGAAGGCAGAGTGTAGCTGATAGTATGAGCCACAAAAACTGGCCATATGTACAAAGTGTGTACGAGAATTGTTAATTTAGGAACTTTATTTCTACAAGTATCAACTGTGCTTAAGAGTTTGTCAAGTGTTAGGTCTACAGAAGATGTGTAAAACTTGTCTTTTTCCTTTTGTTGTATCATTAGGGACAAAAACCTACTGATGTTTTAGTGCTGAATTTCTGTAAAATACTGTTCACAGTGTCTGAGCTTTTCAAATTAACTATTAACTTGTTAAGGGTTGAACTCACACTAAATGTTCTAAATATATAGACATATACTGTTTTCATATGTAATTTAGAGGCTTAATTTCCAGCAGCAGGTCCAAAATTAATTTCTCCTTTATAGAGCAATGGCTTATTTATTCTCCAAACATCTCTATTACACAAATGCTTAATTCTATGCCTGTTACATAAGTAAAGGGAAGTAGGTTGTTGAGTGTGAGTTCCCATATATTGCAGCATAACCAGACTTCAGCTTCCAAAGCAGCATGTGGGTCTTCCTGGAGTGTTGTCTGTTAGGCTTTGCATATGCCCAGTTGGCAGTTATTTCTCTGAAAAATGAGAAATTCTTGCAGATTCATTACAGCTGACATGTTTCCCATCTCCTTTTGCAGTGACTTAAAGCTTATGGTCTGATGATGAATATGAGCAAGAGAGAGTACAAAGTACTTTGTGTGTTTGTCCTGGTATTCCTACGGGATAAGAAATGTCAATTCCCCAGATATTTGCCTGGTGGGTTTTTAATGAGTAGAGACATGAGGAATAAAATGGGGAGCAGTCCCAGTGAACTCTTTTGTTTTGCCACAGATTGAAAGTATTGATGCTGTGCACTGGGGGTGCCAGTAGAGCATCCGGGTTCAGAATGCAAGTGTTGGAGGTTGGGCTTGTAGCCAAACTATGAAGAATCGTTTTCAAGGCTTAGAGAAGACATTTTTATTATCAGCGTAAGACTTGCACCAATAATATGTGCTCCAGCTTCCAGGAGAGCAAATGCAGTGATGGTCTGCTACAAAGGTGTTACCCTCATCTTTGTGCTATTATTGATTTAGCTCTTTGTGATCCCACATGTATGCAAAGTCGTTTGTTACTGAAGACACACTTACACTCTGCATAGCCTGCAACATAATGTGACTCCTTTAGGATTGTTCTAACATCCTGGGGTGCTGAGAGAGGGGCTGTTCTTGTGTGAACACTATCAGGTGTGTGATATGGAAAAAATAATTGGGTATCTTTGAACAGAGTGGCAGAGGGCAACTTTAAAAATTTATTTTATTCCTTCCATTGCTTATAATTAGGAATTCTTAAGGGAGACCATTTCAGTTTGACTGTCCATGTAACCCTCCTGCCTCTTTGAAGAATTATTGCCTCTCCCCAGTAGAGAAATCTCTCTTCTCAAGAAAGGGAGAAAAAAAAACCACTGGAAGGATATTCTGAAAGAAGCAAGTTTCTACATTTTTCCCCAGTGCCTCATCATTTTCTGTCAACTCAGTGTTACATTGACTTTGCTGACAGCCCTTGAAGGGAATCCTTGTTTTCCGGGGGAAATGTGCATTATTCCACAAGCACTAATTACTCATGCTACAGAAATTCATGTTTTGTGAATCTTGTGTGCCAGTCACAAGAGAGAAGGAATATTATTACCCCTTTGACCTATGTCTGCATGCTAAAGGGGCTGCGTGCGAGTCAGCACACTGCTGAACATCAGCCAAATGCTAATGTACACCATGCAGGGGACAAAGCTCTGCCACGGCATGGCTGAGCAGAGTCATAAATGGCAGCACCGTGAGCTAGTCAACCAACATTAAAGTTTTGACCTGTAACTGGGTGATGGATTACCTTCGTATTTGCTGGTGACTTGTTCGCTTGTTGCACCTTTCATCAGGGCTGTCCTGTTTGAAGGTTCTCCCTCCCAACTGTGCAGTTGGTTTTCTCCTTGCAGCTGTTACTCTGCATTGCTATTAACACTCTTAATTGGGGCTCTAGTCTGACAGTTGTTGAGATAATAGTTTTTCACTGATTAGAGTTCAAGAGTAATTAAACTGT
>VYZQ01029609.1:5124-32337 GCA_013400655.1 Mystacornis crossleyi
GCCTCTTTGGAGCATCCCCTGGCATCATCCCTGGCATCATACATAGCATCATCCTTGGCATCCTGACCGCCTGACCCAGGGCACAGACCTAAGGAAAGTCTCATTACCTGGAGTCTCCTGGGATCCCCTGTACCACAAACCTGCTCCAGCTTACCCTGATCCCAGAGAAGCTACAAAAGGGTTTGAGCTGATACCTTATGGGATGGCCTAAAAGCAGAGGGCAGACAAAATTAAATGTGATTGTATTTATTGAAGGGCCTTCAGGTACATACAAGGCAGACAAAGCTCACCCAGAACTTACACCAAAAAATTGACGATGGCTCACGGGTTTTCATACTTTGATATATTTGATCTGTTTGCATAGCAGGGGTTGATCTTCCAGTTACAACTTCAGGTAATGAAGCCATTCACCCCAAGTTTGCTCCCACCAGCTCACTTTTGTTTACATTTCTGGGGGCCTGGAGGCAGTGAGGTGTCCCTGTTTCTCAGACCTAGACAGGAATTGTTTTATCTGACCAGAATGGGAAAAGAGCGGCCAAAATTCCATATGGAGTTTAGGGTTATACACTAAAGAACTAGAGGTTTACAAAGATATGAAAAATATAAAAGCTAAAATTTTAAGACATCAGGGCTCAGAGCTTGCGGCAGCCCTCTGAGCTTGCCCTGGCCCCCAAGGCTTCCCATCATCCAGGACTCAGTGCCAGCGCCTTCATGTTCAGGGGACCATGAGGAGGTGAGAGTGACTAGCACTGTCCCTTCCAGCTGTCTTCTCCCCCAACCCCATTGTTCAGTAGTGCAGATTCCTCTCAAAGACGGGTTGGCCCCCTGACAATCACTCTGAGTGACAGAAACTTCATAACTATGAAATATCTCCTTCCGTTTCCTCACTGGAAGCCTAATTTATGGAACAAAACGAGCTTTGAGGCATGAGAAATATCTGATAGCGAGTTCCCTGACTGCTCCCTCTTCGCTGCACTGCCTGCAGAGCAATCCTTGCTGGCATCCAGGTGCAGGATCACACGGACAAGCTTGCCTTTCCAGATGACCCAGGCACTTCTCATTATCCCGGCATGAGGCAGGATCCCCAGGAGCAGGGACACACATACCAGGACGCACTAACCTTCTGCAGTCTGCCTTCAAAGAACCCGCAAAGAGGCTGCAAACATCATTTTGGAATGGGTTTTCCCAGTTTTCACTTTTCTTTGAAGGGAGTGCTGGCATTGATTGGTCTGGTGCAGTTTTTCAGGTGGGAAAAGAAGTAGGGCGGGTTTGCCAAGGGAGGCAGGGGCAGTGGGAGATGCAAAGCTCTCCCTGGAGCACTTCTGTCCATGGGTGGGAACGGAGCTGGGGAAGGGGCTGGAGCCCCAGGAGTGGCTGAGGGAGCTGGGAAAGTGGCTCAGCCAGGAGAAAAGAGGCTCGGGGGGACCGTGTGGCTCTGTACATCTCCCTGACGAGGGGGCAGTCAGGGAACAGCTGGAGGAGGACAGGGAACGGCCTCCAGTTGAAACAGAGCAGGTTCAGGTTGGATATCAGGGAAAAGTTCATCACTTGAAAGAGTCGTTAAACATCGGCAAAACTGCCCGTGGAGGTGGTGGAGTCTTCATCCCTAGAGGGATCTAAAGGATGTGTGGATGTGGCATTTTGCAGTGTGGTTTAGTGGGAATGCTGGTGTTGGGTTGAAAGTTGGACTTGATCTTGGAGGCTTTTTCCATCCTTACTTATTGTGTAATCCGTAACCCAGCTGCTTCATCCAAGGAGGGATCAGTCCTGGCTGCAGTGGTGCCTCCTGTGCTAGGATATCCCTGGCTGTTGGTTAGCGAGCACCGGATGCCCTAGACAATGAGATGGGGTGGGAAGTGGTGAGTCAAAACACAGCCCCAGCAATCTCATCACTGTTTCCTCTCCTTGCTTTCTTCAAATTTGAGGTGCCTCAGGTCACTGTTTTCAAGCTTTCCTTTCCGGTCTGGAGTCTCATTAAGCGATATGCTGGAGTTCAAAGCAATGCCTGCAAGGGAGGGGTATTGGAGCAGTAGGGAAAAAAATAATAATCAAGAATCAGAAAAGCACTGAGGATGTTGGCAACTTGCTACAAACCTGTGCTAAATTCAGGCCACTGACCCTGAGGTGTAAACAGCCCTCTCTGATTGCTGCATCTTCATTTTCTTATTTTGATCTTACCTTATTTATTTCAAGCAAGATAATAAGGAAGGTGCCACACTGAAATGAGAAAGGTCCATGCTCAGAGCAAACTGTTCTCACAGACCCCTGTTAGACCCGGAAACTGCAAGAGGAAAGGGCTGCTCCTCTTGCTCAGCACTGGCCCAATTTTCAGCTTGAAATGTATAAAAATGCTTAAAAATTCAAGAAATGGACTGCTGTCATTAGCAGTTTCATTGTAAATTTCTCGGACTCACAGACTGGATTTTCTGCTATACAAACCACTCTTCAGTAAAACATTTCAGTTAAATGTCAGGATTTGTAGTATCTCTCCCATTTTTTCAGGAGCTTTGATCATCCAAGGCCGGGTCGGATGGGGTTGGAGCAATCTGCTCTGGTGGAAGGTGTCCCTGCCCGTGTCAGGGGGTGGAATGAGATGAGTTTTAAGGCCTCTTCTAGCCCAAACCATGCTGTGACCGTGTGATTATATCAACGCAAGTGAAAACAGAGACAAATCTTAGCAAATGCTGAAGAACAGCCCTGCAGGTTTGACTCCTTGTGATCAGCTTAGGCACACTTTGCAAGAGCTCAGCCATCAGCTGTCTGTCCAAGCTTCCCAAATCCCACGATCACAAGTGGATTGGCACCTGAGGAGTCCTACAGAGCACGGCTATTTTCAGCTGCTACACACAGCTCCCTGGATTCTGAAGTGTCACTCACCGAGCAAGGGGCCAGGAGGATTTGAGATGACACTGGGCACCAGCCAGGCTGCGCAGAGCAGAGGCACCTCCTGGGAAGCTCTCCGCAACCTCTGGGGTGGGCAGGGGTCATCCTGGCTCTTTCACAATGCCAAATAATGTGGATAAAGGAAGTTAGGAGGTGCTCACTGATACTTTGACCAACTTAGTTACATCTAGAAGAATTTGCCGAAAGAAGTTATCTAGGGATAAACTTTGAACCAGAGCCATGAATGCATTATTGTTTTATTCCCAGCCAATTTAGTTCTAGCTTGGGCTTTCTAAATTCACCGTGATTAAGGATTTTAAAGCAAAGGAGATAGTCCTAGGTTTCCTGAGCAATGATTTTTTTCCCAGAATTGAGGTTACCAGCAGAAGTGTGCAATGCTTATATTTTTTAGAAGCACGACCTCAATGTAAGCTCTCAATTGCCTCAAACCTCCCAGTAGAGAAACCGTTTCTCAGCGCAGTGACACCTCTGAGCCTGAGATATATGCACAAAAACCTCATATTTTTTTGGTATTGAGTGTTATAACCAGAAGAACATGCAGGGTGTGGGCATCAAAATTTCATCTTTTCCTGGCTGATGTTAAACAAGTCACAGAGAGTCAGAAGCCCGAAAATCTGTTTTAGACTGAGCGGGCCTTCCTCAAGCATGAAAGATTGTTTACCTGCCTAGAAATGCAATGTATATGGGGCTGTGTGTATGTTCAGGTAGGGGAGAGGTCATAAAAATAGGTGGCAGAGAGAACAAAACACTTTAACTGATTTAGAGCATGGAAAACACAAGACGACAAAAGTAGGCTTTCAAGGATGCTTTGTGAAGTTGAGAAACGAGTAATTCCTCCAATGCCTTAAAGCCATACCCCACTCCCTGGAAAATACTGACCAGCACAATTGCGCCATAAATCTCTGTGATTGCCCAAGAAAGGTCCCTGGGCAGTAGCTCACTGGGGTGTCAGACAACCATAGGAGGCATCCTAAACCTGTCTGTGCAGATTGTTTTAATTTCCACAGTTCCAAAATCTCAGATAGGGTGTTTGCTCTCAAGAGATGCTACCTCATGGTTCCCTGGCCTGAGTTTGCTGTGCAGCTCTCTGGGCCCCGCACTCGAGTGTTGTCATCAATAGGGTGTCCTGAACTCACGGGACTTGTACTAGGAGCCACAAAGTGCACTGGATAGTGCTGCTGCCTGATTTCTTGGTGAGATTCCTGCAGGGATGGGGAGCTGAGGGATTGTGGATGGGTGTGGAGGACACACAACAAAGCTGGGGCTGCAGTAAATATCCCCTCCCTGTGCTCAGCCACCTCCTTGACAGGAACTGAGCATGCTGGGTCCCTGCCAAGGGCAGAGAAGTAGAGAAATCCTGGTGTTGCTCAGAACCCAAAGCTTTGTGTTAAGCCCACAGCTTTGTCTCCAGTGCTGAGCTGAGGCCTGCCCATGCCCAGGGATCTTGCCCAGTACCCTACTTGGACTCTCGGAAAGTGGGGTGGAGCCTGCTCACTGATTGTGCAGCCAAACCTTGGTCTAATCGCCTTGGGAAGTTCAGGTCTTCAAGGAAGACTTTGTAGCTCTGATTTTCTTTCTGTTCTTGCAGAATTGGAATGGATCCAAGGGTGGTAGTCAGTGCGAAGAACATTTCTTACTCATGCTCATGCATCAGCTCTGGATTCTCCACTTGACTACTCTCTCCTTCCCTTCTTCTGATGTCCCTCACACTCAGATTCATTCTTGGCAAAAAATATGCTATTGATGTGAATGGGAGTCTTGAGTCTGCAGCTGGGCCATGCTATTATCCTACTATCCCTTCTTTCTTCACATCAGAAGGTGGCTGCAATTAAACCGCACGTTTCCCACTGCTCTGGGTGGTTTGGTTCCACCATTTAATGCGTAGCGTTTTCTAGCTGGTGGTGTTGGAGCACTGAATCCCAAAAGCCTTTTCCGTATCTTCCTCACACTTGCCAACAAGGATTTGGATTTGATATGCTCCTGCCTTCCCCAGCTGAGTGCTTCACTTCTTCTGCTGGGTGCTGTTGGCCCTGGTGGATGCTGGCACAGAGCACGTGTGGCTGTGCCTCAGCTTCTGACAGGGAAACCAATGGAAAACCTATCTCCAAATGCTCTGGTCAGTGACCTGTTGCAGGGCCGTCTGTTTTTGCAGTGTTTCACCTTTAAGGGATTTGCCATTTCCACAAATTGTGTTGAACACTGTGTTTTGGCAATGCCTCCCTGTTGGATGCAGCAGTTCTCATTCTAGCAGGTGAACAAGTAATGCCACAGTGCTGCCAGTCCTACGTGCTCCCAACAAGGCATTTAGTCTCCACAGCCACTCCAAAGGGTAAAGTGGCTACCTCAACATTTGGCCTGGATCTAGGCAAAGGCTGCCTGGCAAACTCCCCTGTGGAAGTGCCCTGGCAGATACACTGGAGCTTCCAACACCAAAATTCCCTGTGCTTACTTAGAAACCGGGCACAAAAGGCATTGCTACCCTAATTGCCAGATTCTTCTGACTAAGTGTAGCGCTCCGTGTTCGGGATACTGGAATTACCCTCTGTAACTAGCTCCCCTTTAGAAGATGCACTGCCTTTGTGCCTCGTTTTTCCCTGACCTCGCTCCGCAGCTTCCTTAACTGCCTCTCTGGAGTGCGGAGCCGGCAGGGCAGGGCTGCAGCAGACGCTTCCCGAAAGCCCAAGCTCAGCACTGCCGAAGCTCTCAGAGTGTTAATTAGGTCGATAGCCCAATCACCTGCAAGGCCCACAGCCCGTAGCCGGTGTCTGCCAGCTCCCAAATGCCCACCTGGAAAATCCTCCGGCAAAGGGCATCGAGACCCCCCGTGTATGCATTAGAGCTTATCAGGGGCCACCGTTTGCAGGCAGACATATGAAAATGTCAGGACAGATGGAGATTAAGCTGTCTTCACCTCACGTCGGAACTGCCATCTGCTTCTCCCCTGCACTGCTTTAATCAGATTTTCTCCAGAAAAAACAGGGAGCGAGGGGGATGGGGAGGGCTCTGAGCACTCCCTGCACTTTCCTTGTTCATGTGCAGAGGCCAGGGGGCTTGCAAAGGGTTTGGCTGGAAATTTCACATGGAAAGTCCTTTGTGGCTTCCTTTAAAAAGGCAGGAATGGGCAGGAAGGACTCACATACTGCTGTAGAGTGGCGAGAATGAAAACCAGTGTTTCAAAAGAAAGCGAAAGTGGACCTTGTCTTCCAGCGTTGTATTTGTGTGTTTAATCAACCAGCAAAGTCAGATTTTCAGCAGATGATTTTTTATCAGGTGTCTGCTTGGTTCCCCAAGTTGATCCCACCCCTGCACTCTCATGAGCAATATGCAGAGGAAGACAAATGGGTAACCAAAAAGAACCCTAATGGGAGAGTGGGACAGTTTTCTCTTCAGTCACACCACAATTTCAGTCTTGCCTTGCTTTCCCAGCCCAATATGTTCAAAGCTAAATATGCTGCTGCTAAGTTGATGATAAATCATCTTAGAGAACACAGTGTTTCTGTAGGGACACGAAGACTGGCTGAGAATTAACCATATGTGTCCAAAGCACACTAGACAAGTTGATGCAGGAGTTTCTGACATGGCTCGCTAATCACAGTTTGTGTGGATTGAGCACTAGATCCACAATAATCTTCCAGACGTGCCTTCAGATCTCCTCATCAGCCAGTTTTTCCTACTGCTGACCATTCATATACAGGCAGATTTACGCCCACCAAGCAACATCTCTTTTTTGTTTCAAACCCTCTCCAAACCAGCTCTGAATCAGTGCAGTTCATTTGTGAGTCTACTCATCCCCAGTCCTGGCAGTTCTTTCCATGTGGAGGTGTGAGCCATCTTGAGAAATGTTTTCTCTGTTCCACCATTGGGACCATTAATGAAAGGGCTGAAAGCTCAGTCCATACTGCAATCATTTTATTTTGACAGCAATCTGTCAATGAGTGCTTCATCTATAATTTTCTAACCAGTTTTCCAACTACCCAATAATATATTCACTTAGATGATATTTTTCTAGCTCATGGAAATATCAGAGGAGACAGTGTCACAAGTCTGACTAAAATCAAGATCTATGACATAGTCTGCTTCTTTTCTATCCAGAAGGCTTTTTGCACTGTCATAAAAGAAAATTAGATTGCTTTGACATATTTGTTCTTGACAAATCCATACAGACTGTTACTCATCCCTTTATACTCTTCTGTGAGCTCACAGATAGACTATTTGATTATCCACTTCAGTGTTTTCTGAAAACTGAAGTTTTATAGGTCTGAAAGGGAAGATCCTGACTCTCTGTCTTCTTATTTAATATTTCAAAGGTTGGCATTTAAAAATGTCTCCTGTCTTTCAAGTTTCCCAGTGCCTTATACAGCGAATCCTTAAAACTAATCGTCAATTCTTCCAATATTTCCCCAGCTTATGCCGTAGGTACTACACAATGAAGTTCACCAAATGCAGGCAAATAAGAACACTGACACTTTGGGGGGTACATCTGTGTTTCTCCCAGTATTTCCTGTTTATTGGATTTGCTCCTTGCATGAACTAGATTCCAGTTAAGTGCACATAAAATCCTTTCCCAGGAACCTTTGGGAAGCTTTGCTTTAGATGCATACCTGGACAGTCTGCTACAGGCTGGTATCCGCTACCTAATACAAGGTGGGGGCTGCTGGAGAACTTCCAGTGCTTCCGTGCCCTGGTGGGCCCCAGCCCATAGCAGAGTGGAATGGAAATGGCACAGGAATTGGAAAGAGCTGGTCTCTCTACTGGGCAGACTGCAGTTACCTGGCGGCAGCAGGTGGAGCCAGGCCCAGGGTTTTGCAGGACTGGGTTTGAGATGACCTTGAGATCATTCAAACTGATGAAGAGAAAAAAGCCCTAACTCACCAGCCTGGAGAAGATGTCTCGTCAGCCTGGGGAGCTCTAAAATCATCCTAATATTTCCAATCCATTCAATATCCATGTGATCTGTCCTCCAGGATAAATGCTATTTTTGAGCTCAGAGGAGCTGAGGAGCAGC
Organism: Mystacornis crossleyi; assembly: GCA_013400655.1. Classification (NCBI taxonomy): domain Eukaryota; kingdom Metazoa; phylum Chordata; class Aves; order Passeriformes; family Timaliidae; genus Mystacornis; species Mystacornis crossleyi. Next base: position 13,034 of record VYZQ01029609.1, read on the forward strand.
AGCAGCACAGCTGATTTCTCACAAGTCCAAAAGCCCAGCTCCAGCAGCTGTACCTGTCCCAATTTTGCTTCCTAATCTTCACCTGCATGTTCAAAATCATTCCCAAGAGGCTTGGTCTGCACTCCGGAGCCTGCTGTAATTATTCATGACCCACCTGAGAGAGCAGAACATGCTCTGCTATCACAAAGCCGTGCTCCCATGGGAGACTATCAAGGACAGTGTTTCCCAGGAGAGATAAAAAGACCTGCTGTCTCTTTGCTTGACTTTTCTTCCTGCCCAATTAAGATATTTAGAAGCTGAAGTTCCTGCTTTGGGTTTATACAGGGAAGGTTGTGACATGTCCGAGGAGCTGCTCCTAAATTTGCTACACACAGAGCCACGGGATGTTGGGCGGTTTTTTCTGGATGGACTTCATCCTATAAAGAGTCCACTATAAAATCTGAATATCCGCTTCTGTTCTTGCTGCCTGTGCTCCTTCTCTGGGATCTGCTTTACCTTTGTGCAGAGCTGCCAAAAGTCGTTCACTTTTCAGAGACAATCAAATTTCCCTTCTGCTGCGTGAAAGATTGATGAAGTTTAAACATCTTTTATTTGATCGTCTAAGAAGCTTGTTTCTGTCTATAAATTCCCTATAGCTTGCACTTGGATTTTATGTTTGTGCAAGCAGGAAAAAAGGAGCTAACAGGAAAGAAGAAGCATGCAGCATTTCTGGTATAAAAGTGTTCCTTGGATTGTGTTGACCTCCGATGCCCATCTTATTTTCCTCCTCAAACCACGGCCACATTAATCAGGATCACTCACATGGTTGTCTCAAGCCCTGTCAATATTCACAAAGCTTGTTTTCTTCTTTTAAAAATTATTTCAAGAAAAAAATGCCTTAGCAAGCCATAATTCATGTACATGTCAGTAGGGTTTAGCAAGGAGATGGAAGAAATTATTTTCATAATTTAAAAAAAATTAATTTTGCAAGGAAAAATTCTAAACAAAATCCCCAAACTTAATGGCAATAATGAGGGAAAGAGAGAACGTACAAATAAAAAAATGTATATTTAAATAGAAACTCCGGCTATTTTTAAGAGTCCCTTGCAAACTGATTACCTGAATTGACCTGTGTCTAAAGCTATTGCCAAAGACAGGCAGGGACAGGCAGTAGTCACTTCAGATTCAGTTCCAGTAGTTTGAATTTGATGGACCAAACAAGCTGGAATTGTCCATTAAATCAGCAAAATCTGCTTGTCTTTGCTTTAATGCTTGATTACTGCTGACATGGAAAGGACGTGGAGCCGGCCCTTCCCCGGCCATGCAGCAGCTGGGGCTGTGCCTGTCCATGGCCAGAGCTCCCATGCCAGCCCCATCTGCTGGGCAATCGGCATGGGATTTCAGAACAGTGTTTTTGTTTGGGAGGAGAGGCTGCCCTGGGTGCTGAGGTGCATGAGGGCTTTGCAGGATTATCATTCCTGCAGCTCATTGGAAGAGCCTGGTGAATGCAAAACACTCTGCCCCCCAATGCTTGAGACGCGTCCTTGTGATCGTGACTCAGGTTTTCTCTACTTTTTCACTTACAACATTCATGGACTGGCCACAGTGTGCCAAAGAATTAATTTGAAGTGTCCAGACTTTCAGGTTTGGATTGGCCATAAGAAATCAAAGCTAAATCCACGGTCTTGGGGGTCAAATATCCTCCATGGAGTTAAATCCAGTTGGGTGCTGGTCAGCAGGAGTGTCGCCAGGGCTCAGCACGGGGGAGAGCCCTGCTTAATATCCTTATTGACCATGCGGATGGGGAGATTGAAGGCACCTTCAGGGGGTTTGCAGAGGACAGTGAATTGGATGGGAAAATTGATTTGCTGAAGGGCAGGAAAGTTATGGAGAACGATTTGGACAGGCTGGATCATGGGTTGAGCTCAAGTGGATGAGGCTCAACAAGGCCAGGGGCTGAGTCACAACGACATGGAATGCTCCAGGACTGGGGCAGAGCAGCTGGAAACTTGGAAAAGGCCCTGGGGGTGCTGGTGACAGTGGGGGCATATGAGACCAGGTGTGCCCAGGTGTGCAGGAGGCCAAGGGCACCAGGATTGTGTCAGCCACAGTGTGGCAGGAAGACCAGGACAGTGATTGCCCCCTGTGCTTTCACTGCTGGGGCACCTCCAGTCCTGGGGCTGGAGTATGTACAGGGCAGGGAACGGGGCTGCAGAAGGGCTGGAGCCCCAGGAGTGTCTGAGGGAGGTGGGAAAGGGGCTCAGCCTGGAGAAAAGGAGGCTCAGGGGGGACCCTGTGGCTCTGCACAACTCCCTGACAGGAGGGGGCAGCCGGGAATGGGTCGGGCTCTGCTCCCAGGGAACAGGGACAGGAGGAGAGAGAACGGCATCCAGTTGAACCAAAGAAGGTTCAGGTTGGATATCACGGAAATTTTCTTCCTGAATATTGTTATCAAGCTTTCACAGAGGCTGTCCAGGGCAGTGGGACCCTGAAAGGATTTAAAAGCTGTCTGGATATGATGCTTAAAGACATGGCTTAGTGATGCACTTGGCAGGAAGGGAGGAGTACACAAGGCAAGGGAAGACAAGGCAGCCTTTCAGCGCCCTCCTTTGCCTTCCCTATCTCTCCTTTTCCTTGCCTTGCCTAACCCTCCTTTGGTTTGAATTCCCTACCCTCCCCTGCCTTGCCTTCCTGAGTTAATGGTTGGACTTGATAATTTAAGGGCCTCTGCCAACATAACCATTTATTTATTCCAAGAGTCTTTACAACTCCTGGTGTTCTCTGTTCACACACACAGCTCCTCTTCTCCCAGAACGAGCAGCAGAGCTCAAGCATGAAATAAAAAGTTTGAGTTAAAATAAAATTGTGCACAAGAGGCAGCAGAAGAGAAACCTTCCAAGGAAAGCCTTTAACACTGACTCTAAATGTTTTGAAGTGAAAGGTTCAGATTTCCCTGCATGTTTGCAGGTTGGCTTTGCATTTTTCAAAGCTTTTTTTCCTCTATCCTGCCCCTTGCTCTGCATTATCTTGTTTCTGTTTGCCCTGGGTCATGAATGATTCTAATTACAGAACCAGGGTCCGCCCGCATGGCCATCCCATCCCTCTGCTGTTCCCTTTGATCAGTGTTTAACCCCCTCTCCTTGTGAGAGAGTGGGCACGTGGGAGGGGGGTCGAACATGTTCTTCCCCTGACTAGCTGCTGGAGAGGAAGCAGGATATCATTTCCAGGGCTAGATGTGTGACCCCGTTGTGCGCTGTCTGGGGTGCCAGACGTGAACAGTGAGAACTATGGTGCCACTTTGGTTCCAAATCTATCTTGGGTTTACCAGCTTGGCTGTTGGATGATGAAATGGTTGATGTTTTTAAGGAAACACCCAACTCCTTTGCCATCCATGTCCATGTTAATGAGCAGCTGACAGGATCCAGCTGCACACTGGTGACAGGACAAAGAGACACAGTGAGACCAGGAGGGGACACGGCCTCAAGCTGCCGCAGGGACGTCCAGGTTGGACATCAGTAAGAATTCTTTCACAGAAAACTTCGCTAAATTTTGGAAGGGGCTGCCCCAGGGGGAGGTGGGAATCTCCATCCCTGGAGGTGTCCAAGGAACAACTGGATGTGGCACCCAGTGCTCTGGGCTGGTGACACAGTAGGGATTGCGTAGAGTTTGGTGTTCATGCCCTTGGAGGTCTCAGTGATTCTGGGATTCTGTGATCCATTGTCACACACGAAAGCATTCCAGAAGCCCATCCCTAAAAGAAGGGAGTCAGATCTTGATCCCTCCAGGAACCAGTCTAACCTGGTAACAAGGACTCATGGATTGATCAATTATTTTTATAACTAATTTTTAAGACAATTCTTATGCTTCCTGCTTTTGGGGGGAGAGAACAATCACAGAATCCCGGGATCATTGAAGGTGGAAAAGCCCTCTAAGATCACTAAAGCCAACCTGTGCCTGATGCCCGCCTTGTCCTCAGCCCAGAGCACTGAGTGCCACGTCAAGGCCTTCCCTGAACATCTCCAGGGAACTCCACCACATCCCTGGGCAGCCCGTTCCTGGTGCCTGACAACCCTTTCAGTGAAGGAATTCCCCCTGGATTGCCATGTCCATGAGGCCCTGGCTCACTCCTTCTCTGGTGGAAAGGTCTGCCCTAGCAGTGCTGGTGCACTTTACTTATCTTAGGCCCCAGGCCTGGCTGGAGAAATCTGAAATAGCTGTGGCAGCTCCAGCCCTCCTCTTTCCAAAGTAAATGCTCTGTCCTGCATTACCCTGAGCACCGGAACTCAGGATCACTCCGAGATACCCAACCACTTCCCTTGCAGTCTGTGGGAGTGCTTGAGTAGAGCCTGGAGAAGGGGAAGAACGCAGCAAAAGAAGGAAAAAAGCTTTGAGGAGGGATCACAGAATCCTTAATATTTTTGAAAAGATATCCAAGATCATCAACACTAATCTTCCTTACACTTTTTTCAGCCCACAAAACCAGGAAGCAAGAGGTTGTGCATCCTTCTTCACAGGCTGAAACCAGCATCATTCCCAGGATATTGGAGAACTTAAAATATTTTTAAACGTAAGAATTAGCTACTTCTTGGATCGTTTGGCTTAATTGATGGGAGAATTTTCGCAACTAAAAGAACATTTAAAAAAAAAGTTGGTTAAAATATCCGGGCCAAACAAATTTGCTTGCTGGGCTGTTGCTCTGGACAGAAGTTGTCTTCCTGTTCAAAAGAAAAACATGTCATTTATGATGACTTGAAACTGAAAATACACAAAGAAAATTGTTGAAAAAGATGTGTTTCTGCTCTTAAAAAGAAGATAAATCAAAATAAACGTTGACTGAAAAACAGCGACATTTTAAGCTGGAAAAGTTCCATTTAGAAAATGCCAGAACTGATTGCTGTGACCAATTTAAATGAAGAATTCAACACTAAGATTAAAATATATCTCATTTTTGCCATAGACACACTCTGCCCTAAAAGCAGGAGGAAGAACTCATATGTTTGTAATTAAATACTTGAGTACAGGGATTTTAAGGAGAATGTCGGTGTCTGAGCTGGGATCCAAACCAGATCCAAACCAGACCCCAACCTCAGTGGAACCAGGATGAGTACAGAGCAGCCAGGAAGGCTGGGGGAGAGGCAGGACCACAATTGAAGTAGCTAGAGTATATTTTTGAGGCATTTTGGTAGCAGGCCCTAATTTCTGGGATTTTCCAAAGAATCAGGAAAATAACAAGAAACAGTGTTTCAGTTCAAAACCAACATGTAATTTTTGGTTTTCTTTAGATTTTTCATAAATTCCCACTCTTGCTTGGGCCTTGAAGCTGGCCTTGGCTTGAGGAACGTAGCCCGGCAGGTCTGGAGGGCTGTCTGAGCACCAGGAGATTGAGCCTGGATGAGCTTGCGGAGTTATGGACCCTTTCATGGATAACAAAGTAACAGGGAACATGTGGATCGTGGAGCAAAGCAGAAAGGAAACCATAATTAAATACTCCCAAGTACAACCCCCATATTACAGTGGACTAAGAAGTAAGCAAATGAACCCTGGAAGGAGAGCAGCTAATTCTGAACTGATTATCATAATGTAAATGCCAAGAGCAATTAACTCAAATCTGAGAGGGGTTTTTTGGCCGTGTGGAAAGTAGGTTTAGCCCTAATCAAAATAAAATCAATGTATATTTCAAAAGAGATTAGTGCTGGGGAACAAAGCAGCCATGATTGTTATTCATTATCTTCATCAGTACCGAGAGGGTGTCATTTTCTTACTGCCTAATTACAGAGATGTTAACAATTAATTAAGTCAACGTGGTGATAACCAGTGATTTGGGGAATGAAGAGGAGGTTTTCCTCCCTTATTCTGCCTTCGTTGCCTCAGCCCAGCTCAAACCAAGTCTCTGGTGACACTTCTGGGTAGTGACAGCTCCGGGAAGCAGAGGCAAGGACAGGGACAGGCTGCTACAGGGCTGCCTCCCCGTCCCCGTTTCACAGTTGCTCAGGCCCTGGCTTTTGGAGAGTCCTCAAAGTCCAAGACCTGGCTGCCAGAATTCAGCCTCCCCTAATTCAGCCAGCAGGGTTGAAGCTCTGTCTTCCCAGGAAGTCATTAGAGATTTGGGACTAAAAATCTCCTTGCTGTGAGGAGAAAGACCTGGAAAGAGCTGGGTTGGGATTCAAGGGGCAGAAGGCAGAGCAAGCTATGCCCAGGACACCTGCAGCCACCTCGGATGCAGGGATGCTCTGGACTCACTCCCCTCACTTCCTACACAGCCCAAAGAGTGGCAGTGGGAGCAATGAGGCGTCCAAGAACTGTTCCTTTCAGGGTTGTCACGTCTCCTTGACACACGTGCTGTCAGCTCTGAGAGGATCTTCAGTAGACTGAGCCAGACCTGTCTCTTCGGGCTTGAGCGCCCAAAAAGTCTCAACCCCGCACCAGCACAAGCTGTTTAAATCTGAACGGAGAATTTACGGTCTTGGCGAAAACAAAGTTTGAACAAGATTTCCCTCATTGCGTCCAAGTGTCATGTGATTCAGTGATCTTGAATCCCTTTTCCGTGAAGATGTTTCCCGCTGTCCGTTCCATCCTAGGTCCCGAAGGTGAGGAGCCCAAACCTCTCTCCCGCAAGGAGGGCTGAGCTCCCAGCGCAGCTTGAGTTGCACGGAGCAGCCAGCCAGTTCATTTTAACCTTACTTGTCCTCCCAAAGGCATCAATACTGGTCCTGGGACTTTGGGAAGTGGTTTTAATGGCAACCTTGCCTAAAGAGCCTCTTAAACCATGACTGCAAAATTGGTGGCCAGACACCAGGAGCCGTGGCTTCAAGGGGTACACAGTGCTCGGTTTATTGCCAGAAACTCCAAGTAATTGTTTTTAACAGTATGTTCCTGGCACTCTGTTGCAGGAAAAGTGGCCCATTTATTATGGGCCAATATATATATTGCCTTAAAAAATTTCCTGCCATAACAGTTGCTCTTGATTATCGTGGACTTTGTTTTTCTTTAAATTTAAGAGCAAGAGAAAAATTACACAAGACAGAAATCTAAATAACATTCTGCTCCCCTCCTTTCTTTTTGCTCTCTGAAGTAGGATCCACACTTTATATCAAAGAAGGATATTGTTCCCAGATATCTTGGATTATTATTTTTGTTGTTCTAGGAATGGGGAGAAAAATGTATTAGTGAATTGGATTATTCACAGTGCTGAGCAACTGAGTTTTTCCTTCGGTTTTCACAGCCTTGACACCTCACAATATCAGGTCCGAATTTTTTGTAGGAAAAGGTTGACTTTCAAGGACAGGAAGCTGATTGCCAAATATACAGCAGAGATTTTACTTGATAAAAAAGATTCGGGATGCAAGTATTGTTTTCAGTTTATTTTATTCGACTAATTTCTTGAAGGAGGTTGTTTAGGAGGGTGGACCTTGTAAGATTTACGTAGGTTTTTATTCTAATTAAATCAATTTAATTAATTTCATTAAGGAGACTTATCGAGATGAAAGCAGATGGAATGAGCCCTCCTGGTCTCTCTTTCAGGTACCATTTTTGCCATCAGCATTACAGAGATCCAACCCGGGCTGCTCTGAGCACTGAAAAGTCACTTTTTCAGCCAGCTAACGGATTTTATCACTACAAACACCATGAAAATGTGTTTTCCTTCTACGAAGTGGATGAAACAATCACCTTCTGTTACATCTCCCTTCTTAGCCAGGGCTCCTGGAACGTGTAAAACAAAGGAGTTGCCTTCCATCCATGTTTTGGCAGGACATCTACACCTCCATAGAGCTGTCCGATTGAACTTACTCTTGCCACAGGCAACATTTAATGTGCCAAAAATAGAATACCTTCCTATTTTCCTGCAACATGCTTGTTCATCTAGGGTTTTGCTGCTTTCATCTGCGTGCTTTTAGTCTGCATCTTATTTTATCTGCATGGGGAAATAACTGTTGCTCTTACGGAGTGAGTAGGGCTCAGCCCCAGCAGCTCTCAGTGCCTAGGATGTGAGGGACATTAATTAGGGTCCTTCTGTCGTTCCTCACCCACTAACGAGCCCTTGTTTCAGCAGTGTGATCCCACAGGGCGTGGATGAATGTGGGTAAATATGTATCCCATCTCCAGCCTCCCGGTATTCCCCTGAGCCTCCCGAGGAGGATCAAAGGGTGCTCTAATGGTCTGAACCCTCAGGACCCAGGAACGCCCTGGGATATGTGCTCTGGTGACTCTCTGTGTCCCAGAAGCCCTTTGCTCCCCTCCCAGGAGCTCTGCTCTTTGCTGCTGCCGATTTGGGTTACAGCTGCAGCCCCGGCCCCACTACTCCGTGGGTCTGTGCTCGGAGAAGAGCCCTGTTGTGTACAAATGTTCATCCTCTGCTCGGCCACCCGCATCTTTGATCCCCGTGTGTCCTGTTGTGGCTCTGCTCTGGCACTGTCACAGCTAAAATCTCTCGCTTCCCTGCCTTGGGGCTTGTATAATCTTTCATTTTCCTCTTTTATAGCCATTCAGGGGCTGACAAAATATTATCTGAGTCCTGTTAACTGCCAGGCAGCGCTGACTTCCCCAAAGTCATAGGCAGAGGATGGGCAGAGATGCTCAGCGAGCAGCCATCTGGAGGGGAGGTGGCTGAGCCGCATTGTGCCACCAACCTGTGTCACTCCCCTGAGCTCCTGCTGCTGCATTTTCCCCTCAATTGCCTGTACTGCCTTTGGATAGGTGTTTCTTGCTGCCCCTCTTCCTCCCACTTCTCCTACCTGCGCCACCTGCTTTTCCTGCCCAGTGCTCCAGTTCTGGATTCTGAGCAGCAGCGTCCTGGAAGTCCCTGGTCCAGAATCCCAGATGCCCTGGGATATGACACACCTTGCTCTCCCGGTGCTCACCGGTTTTCCTTACTCTTTGCTCCTTTCACACCACCAAAGAGCATGAGGAAATTGGAGAGGGATAAATAGGAGAGAGCTCTCAGGCAACTTAAGCCAAAGTAAGGACATGGGCAGGGAAGTTTGGTGGCCTCAGTGACACATTTTTTTATAAACCACTGACCAGATCTCTCGGGTCACCCACAGGTGTCTGTGATGCCCCCACGGGCAGTGCCTGTCCAGGGTGCACTCCCAGCTTGCGGACATCTGCCAGCCCTGTGTGTCCTGCACATAATGATGCACTGTGTGCTGCCGTGGAGACCGTGGTCAGAACGCAGTCCTGTCTCCCAAAATCAAAGTGCTGGTGAAGGGGTGATGGAGGGTGAAGGGAAAAGAGCTACTGATAGCCTCCTTCCGGTACCTTTGTCCAGGTTGGAAAAGCAGGATGAGAACTGGGTCTTGGATTGCTCCCAGCTTTGTCCAGGGCAGCAGGACAAGCCCAGGGCCTGACCAGAGATGGTGCCACAGCTGAAACCCTCCACAGGGCTGGAGGGTTGTTAAAGGGGCTGAAGAGTTCCCAGGCTCCTCAGGGCTGAATGAGACATCTGGGGATCATCCATTCCATCACGTCTGCCCAGGCAGGGTCATGTGGAGGAGGTGACACACGTGGGTTTGGGATGTTTCCAGAGAAGGAGACTCCACGCCCTCCCTGGGCAGCTCTTCCAGTGCTCTGACACATTCAGTATAAAGAAACTCTCTCTTCCTGAGGTGGAACTTTTTGTTGTTTACTTTATGACAATCAAAATCACAAAGCATTTTCCATAAAAAAACTTTGGTTTGTGTGGAGCAAATTTTATCTGCCTGGGAGACACAGTAGCTGGATGAAATTTTTCCTTGTGAGGGTGGGGAGGCCCTGGCACAAGGTGCCCAGAGAAGTTGTGGTTGCCGCTAGATCCCTGGAAGTGCTCAAGGCCAGGCTGGATGGGGCTTGGAGCACCCTGATATAGGGGAAATTTTCCCTGTCCGTGGCAGGAGGGGGGACTGGGTGGGATTCAATGTCGTTCTGAACCAAGCCCTAGAACTTGCCAGGGTCTTCACCCTCACAAATACATCTCTACAGCTGTTTTAGCACCTCTGCAAAGTCACACATCCGGAAACGCAAGGTTCCTGCCCACAGGCTCCTTCCCTTGTTCAGCCAAACCCAGCATGGAACTGTGACCCGGTGCAGAGGTGTTTGTGTAACAAGAGTTGGACACTTATCCAACATTTTTTTTGGCCCAGTCTCTGCCTTGGTCCCTGAAATGCACCTAGACCTTCTGCTCCTCAAATCAGTGCAGCTGTCTGAAGACACTCAAGCAATAGAGGCCTAAGTCCAGACAAATGTCATGGGAGAAAGGTAAAAATCTCAGGCTAAATTAGGAAGAAGGAATGAAAGTGTAGTTTTTGGCTTGTCCCTGCACCCTTAAAATTCCTGCCCAGGATGAACCAAGGATGAGAATCCCCTGGGAGACACATTCTTTATGGAAAGAGTAATAAAGGAAATTCCCCTTCCCTAACCTGCACTCCGACTATCGCAAAGAGCTCAAAACACATTTGCATATTTTCTACTAAAAGTGTTTTTATCTGCATTTTATTCAGCTAAATGATACTGGAAATGACCTGCTTGGTTCAGGCAGGGACAGCTCTGTTCAAGGCGCAGTGTCCCAATTCCATACTCCCATCAAGCAAAGCTCTCTGCTTGCTGCTTGCATTTAGGATGATTTCGGAGGCAAATTAATATTTCAACAAAACTTTCCTTACTCTTGCTCTCGGAGAGGAATCCAACTCTTCCAAACACAGACCAACCCTGCGTGCTGGGCACATCCTGGGACACAGCAATAGGGAAAGGAGGATCACTCTTCCTTGTCACCATTTGTCCCAAAATGAGTTTTGCTGACACAAAAAGCAAAAATAAGACAAGGAGTTTTTAGGAACCACAGAACTCCCAGCACTCTACCTGAACTGTGCATTTACTATTCTCCTGGCCATGCTCACGGGGTCCATTTCAGCCACGGGAATATTAATTTTTATATGTATATAAATTCTACATGCTCTTCAGTATTTTTACAGGGATAAGGATACAAAAACAGCAATTAAGCACAAGACTGACTAGAAATGGTCTCTCCCCAGTCACAGGGAAGATTTTGCAGGCAGGCAGGTTTAATACCTGCCAGGGACTGGGACTTAGCCCTCCTGGGACACCCCTTCAGCATGAACTGCCTTCAGAATTCCAGCTTTTCAACGCTGACCACTGTGAAAAAACAGCTGCTCTGTCCTCTGTGGAGATCCAAATGAAGCCTTTAAATTATTTTGGAGATGCTGGACTTAGCAAAGGTGCCAGGGGTCCAGCACCACATGGTGTTTTTTCCCTGCAGCTCGGAAAGGTGGTATAGGAGGTGTGAGGATTTAATGGGATCATTACTAAAACCATCAGGATTTTAGAAATTGAGGCTAAAAAATTTCAAGAGTTCAAGGCCAAATTGGACAGCAATTTGCTTGGTGCAACTTGGGATAGTGGAAGCAGTCCCTGCCTGCCGCAGGTGGGTTGGAAAAAGGTGAATTTGAAAGGCCTTCACAACCCGAACCATTCTGTCATCTTCTTAATCTGTGAACTTGCATGAACTCAGAAGTTGGAAAACTTGTACTTTCACTCTCCACTTTGGTTGTGGTGAGCCTCTCCCAAGTTTTCCCAGCAACAAGAAAAATCAACTTTATTATGATAAAGAAAGGTGTAAGGAAAAGTGCAAAGAAAATTGCAGGACTCACAGGAAAACCAAAGAATATTTTGTTTTAAATATTTGATTAGATGGATGAACAAAGAAAAAGTTGAGGCCTCTTTCATACATATATTCCTCAGTTTTAACCACTAATTTCTATATTTAACTTGTAGGTAACAGGGTTGATATTTTCAGGGTAGTTTACAGGATTTCTAAACACTTTGCAGGAGAAAAATGTGTAGATATTTTTGTGCCCTTAAAAAGGAGTCTGGTGCTGTGCGGGCATCCCACAAATAAAACAAGCAGCTCCTCAGTCTTTGTTCCCATTTGAGGGTTTGCAGGCATATTTTAAAATCCAGTGTGAGATGCAGAATAAGACAGTCTAGCACACAATTTTCTGCTCTAAACTTCAAACTAATCACAGCAGACAAGGTGATTGACTAAATAATCCTCTCTTGTTTATAATTTCTCCTTCAAATGACCTATATGTCTGCATTTTCACTCGGCCCAATAGAGAGCTGCTGCGGAAAAGAGCCAAATCTGTGTCTGTCCCAGCCCTGTTGTCAGTGCCAGGCACAGCCTGACATGAAGCCCCTCCCAGCCCCCAGAGTGGCTCTGGGGGGGACCCAGCTGTGCTGCCTTCTTAATTTGCAGCTTTCCAAAACATTCGTTTTAAGGCCCGTCCCCAGCGTCCCACTTTTACAGCTCATTCTTCATTTCCACAGAATCACAGGATCCCAGAATGGGTTGGACTAGATGGGACCTTAAATCCCACCCAATTCCACACCCTGCTATGGACAGGGACATTTTCCACTGTTCCAGGTTGCTCCAAGCCCTGTCCAACGTGGCCTTGGGCACTTCCAGGGATCCTGGTGCAGCAACAGCTTCTCTGGATCAGGGCCTCCCCATATCACAGGCAACAATTCCTACTTAAAATCCAGTCTAAACATATTTTCTGTCTTTTTGAAGTAATTTGCCTTTTCCTGTCACTCCAGGCCCTTGTAAATTGTCTTTCTTCACCTTTCTTGTTGTCTCCTTCAGGCCCTGGAAGGCCACACTGAAGTCACCCCAGAGCTTCTCCTCTCCAGGCTGGAAAATCCCAGCTCTCCCAGCCCTTCCTCCCAGCAGAGCTCCTCCATCCCTCTGTTCATCTTGGTGCTCTCCTGGACCCTCTCCAACAGCTCCAAGTCCTCCCTGTGCTGGGGCTGGCTGGACCATATATGCAGGTAGGGTCTCACTGGCGGTCAAAGGGGCAGAATCCCCCCTTCCCTGCTGCCCATCAGGGGCAAGAATTACTGACCAAAAGCCGAAATTTAGTGTTTTTGGAAGGTACAGAAGGGTTAGGGTTTAAATATAATTCTGGCCCTGCAGATCTTATTCNGACATGAAGCCCCTCCCAGCCCCCAGAGTGGCTCTGGGGGGGACCCAGCTGTGCTGCCTTCTTAATTTGCAGCTTTCCAAAACATTCGTTTTAAGGCCCGTCCCCAGCGTCCCACTTTTACAGCTCATTCTTCATTTCCACAGAATCACAGGATCCCAGAATGGGTTGGACTAGATGGGACCTTAAATCCCACCCAATTCCACACCCTGCTATGGACAGGGACATTTTCCACTGTTCCAGGTTGCTCCAAGCCCTGTCCAACGTGGCCTTGGGCACTTCCAGGGATCCTGGTGCAGCAACAGCTTCTCTGGATCAGGGCCTCCCCATATCACAGGCAACAATTCCTACTTAAAATCCAGTCTAAACATATTTTCTGTCTTTTTGAAGTAATTTGCCTTTTCCTGTCACTCCAGGCCCTTGTAAATTGTCTTTCTTCACCTTTCTTGTTGTCTCCTTCAGGCCCTGGAAGGCCACACTGAAGTCACCCCAGAGCTTCTCCTCTCCAGGCTGGAAAATCCCAGCTCTCCCAGCCCTTCCTCCCAGCAGAGCTCCTCCATCCCTCTGTTCATCTTGGTGCTCTCCTGGACCCTCTCCAACAGCTCCAAGTCCTCCCTGTGCTGGGGCTGGCTGGACCATATATGCAGGTAGGGTCTCACTGGCGGTCAAAGGGGCAGAATCCCCCCTTCCCTGCTGCCCATCAGGGGCAAGAATTACTGACCAAAAGCCGAAATTTAGTGTTTTTGGAAGGTACAGAAGGGTTAGGGTTTAAATATAATTCTGGCCCTGCAGATCTTATTCACAGCTATAGATGTTAGGTTTTCTCCCATTTTGCATCCCCCTGGAGACATCTAACACTGCCAGAGGAGCAGTTCACAATTCCAGCAAAGCTCCTTCCAAAATGGGGGTCATTTCCTCAAAGAGTGGCCATAGAGCTGTTTGCTGGTCTTACAACAGAGGGACATTTATATTTTCACACTGCTGGGAATGAGATATGAAGTGTACCAGATCTTAGGTGTCAATGCTTCTTCACAGGTCTGGAGGCTGTAGTGTGGAATTTTTGGGGGAAGGAGTCAAAAAATAGTCTGAGTTTGGAGAGAGAGACGTGAGAAAGAAAGGCACACAGGCTGAGAAAGAAGCTCAGAGGGGGGGAAAGACTCCAGAAGGACACAAAGTATATTTGGGATATGATAAACACATAAAAATCAGAGATTTCTGCTGCGTTGTGCCATTCTGGGATAAGAGCTGGTACCAGCAACTGGAAACGGCCCCTTGGAGCAGGGATCCCAAGCATCCATGTAAGCTCACATTGCTACTGTCACCTCAAAGGGTTTGGATACACTTTGCTGGCCTCGGGCAGAGTTCACACTGCCCTCCAGGGCAGCAGCAGTGGGATGGCTCCGTGGAAAATGCTTTTCAAGGACGCATCAGAGCAGTTACACTTAGACCCAGACACCTGGGTGATGTGGGAGAATCCTGAAATGGGTGAAGGTAGTACAGAGAAAGTGTCAGCCCCAGGGTCACGTCCAGAGGGAGGAGTGGCCATAGGCTCGTCAGCAGCTCCAGTTTTGTGGGCTCATATCCATAACTAAAGCTTGGAACCGATCCAGTCCTTGAGAAGCAGCTGCCCAGCCATAAGCGGCACCAGCTAGGATGATATCTACTGATGATCACCACTCGAAAGTAAAAAACTTGTATAAAACAGGAGCTGTGAGTGGCAAAATCCTGTTTCTAGCAGACCCCAGGCCCACTTGCTCTTCCATTTCCACAAGGGTACAAACCTGACCCTGGACAGGCGCTCCATGATATCCCCAAATGTTTCCTGGCCCCCCCATTTCCTCTAGTAGAGGGACAGCCCCCGAGAGAAAAACCTTGACAGAGGCACCAGATCTCTTTTGCATTAAGATCCATGTCCAGGGATTTAAAATAAGCTGAAGTCACTGCTAAAGCAGAGTACTTCTGCAGCCTGATGGTTTCCTGCCCAGGCTACAGGTAAAAGTGAGCTCATCCTATGTTAAGAAACACAACCATGAGTGAAAAATTAAGGGGATGATGGGCAGATGCACGATTGTCACAATAGACACAGATCCTTTGAGGCTCCTCCAAGTCACTTAGAGCAGAGCTGTGACTGCTAATTGCAATTTGGTTCTTCCCTGTTCCTATTTAGGACCTTTATTTTAAATGAAGCCAAAGAAAAATTGGCATTTCTGCAGAAGTGTTGACATTTTCCAGGGAATACGGTTGGAAAGATGCCGGTTTCAGTTGTTGGTAGAGATAATTCATTGGGGTTTTTACCAGGCTGGGAAGTTCAAGCCCCCAGGAGGATGAAATCCAGAGTACATTTCCATTGAGGCCAGGGCCATATAAAATATTTGACTGAAAAATCAAGGGTTGGTAATGCCTTTTCTTTTTTTTTATGGCATGCTAAGAACAGCTGCTCCTCAGAGCTTCCCAGAGAGACTCCAGGGAAAGCACCTGGCAGGACCTCACTCGTGACACGTGCAGCAGCTGAGCCCAGGCAGGGCTCTCGGGACCAGGAATCTCTGCTGGGTGAGTGGTTCCAGACTCCCCATTCCCCACAGACGTTCTCCAGATCTGTTTATCTTTCCACAGGGAAGTTAAAAGAAAGGTGCAAAAACAAACTCCAAGTTTTGTATGAAATTTTGGGTACTCAGTGAGAGGAATCAGTGATGTGAGTCACAACATCCCAGAATTATTTGGGTTGGAGTGATTTCAAAGCTCATCTCATCCCAAACCGTCCTCTAGACCAGGTTGCTCTTATCTCTGTCCAACCTGACCTGGAATCCCAAATGCTTTGGGAGAAAAACCACACTGCAAGGGTCACTCCAGCTCCCACCTGTGTAGGAGCAAAATCTTCCATGCTCTTCGGGGTCTGGGGAGATAGGGATTTCTTTTTCCTTTAGCACGGAATCAACATTTTATTCTTGGAGCTCTTTTTATTTTAGAAACACTACTTGATAAATTACTAGAGCAGTTCATTAACTGCAATGATTTCTCAGTTTTCCCCAAGAGATCAAGGTGTTAGTTAGACCAAAGGCAAAAATGGAAATCTGGAGTGGAAGCCAAGCACAGCCTCATTAATCCTGGGTTATGGATTGACATTTGTCAACTCTATTGAAGTCTGCTGTACCGAGTGGAGCCTAGGAGACCACTCAATTACTTTATCTCTGAGCAATGAGGATCCTGCTCTTTCAGGTCAATCTGTTAGCACAGAGGAAAAAGATGGATACAAGATTAACAGTAGGAAATCCACTACCTTGTGTTCTGGGGTCTTTCAGAAGATAGGGGAAAAAAAAAACCTGTCAGATTTTTTCTTTGAAATGCCGGGTTTGAGAAGTCAACGTCACCGAATTTAGCACCAGCAAAGTGCTCCCAATATTGGTGTGTCCCCAGTATCATCTTCTCCTTCTCTTGCCAAGCGTTTCTGTGTTTCCCAGGTGACTGTAGAAGGATCAATCTACTCTTGGAGGCAAAAATAGCCCGGGCATGGCTGTGCCCTCTGCACTGGGACACGTCCAGCACAGCCAGATTGAAGTGGCACTTGTGCCACATAAGTAAAACCCTGCCAAGTTTTAGGCTGGGGAAACCAGGAACCACTTTTAGCCCTCCCTTAGTGAGACTGAAGGATTATTGTTTAAAAAAGGGAGTTTTTTGGAGGCACATCCGTTTTTCTGTAGCACCTAACTCACCTTCAGAAGGCACAGATATCAGGAGATGCACAAGTTCGGAGGAGTTTTTAAAAGGATACAGTAAGTTACAGAATAAGAGAATAACTGATTTATAAATCCCCAACATTCAGGGACATTCGGATTTAATTTGAAAGCTGCAGCTTCTGCATGTGACATTAAATAAGGCACATGTGTGTGGAGGTGGGTCCTTTAAAGCAAGGGTACCTGGGATAAAAATTGCTGCCTCTCCCTGAAAGCCTCCCTTTAACATCCTCATGCCCAAGATGATGGCAGCACTTAGAGAACGTGGAAAAGAAGTTGAGTCCGTATCATGACCCAAAGATATCTCTGCACTCAACCTTACTCTCCTGAGCTCCTCTCATCCAGCTCATCTGAGCCCGGCCAGGACTTAAGCCACCAACTCCGAGCTGCTGGGGAGATGGATGGAGCTCACAATGACACCTGGATGATCACAGCTTCATTTCATCGCTGTTTTGGGAGGCCTCCTGAGGTTACACCAGCTGCAGTCAGAAATTGCCTACACAGTCAGGACCCTCCTATAAATTTTCAGCCCAGTTTTGTCATTCCGTGATTTTCCATTGAAGGATTTTTTCATGTCAAGTAGAGATGCTGGAGAAGGGGAATGGCAAAATCTTGCATCTGGGGCTGCTTCATAAGGCAACAGATAGAATTGAAATGTTGGTCTACAAAACGCAGCAGGGAATGAGAAATAGGAAATAGGATAACCAATTTATTACCTCCAGCTTCAGGATGCTCTTTGACTCATTGAAAGACCAGAGAGATGGAAAGAGATTTCGAAAAACCCCAAACAAGCAAAAAATGCTATGATAAATGGCTTTCTGTGAAAGATTTCATTTTTTTCAGCTTTTCTTTGCTATTTTAGATGATGCAAATCATATATTGGGATTAATTTAATCTGTGTATCAGGTTTGGTGACTTAAATCACTCCCTATCCCCTCCTCTATCACTTCTGCAAAAATTTTTTTTTCCTGTTCATGAATCATCCTTGGTTTCCAAAATTCTATTCCTCACTCTCAGCTGTTGAATGAGCAGAGTGAATGGATGTGTGTTTTCCTCTGCACTGTTGACTTACTGTTCTTTTTTCAGGAAAGGCAGCCTGACAATTAGCTTTGAGCTCACGGCAGGGGTGTTCGAAGAGGAGAAAAATGAGCTGACTCTGTCCAGCCAGGTGACTGAGCCCTTTGCACAGCTGATGGTGAACCAACCGTGTTCCTCCCCCTCCATCCCCAGGGATTTAATCAGAGCCACACCCTGAAATCTCCCTGCTGTTACAGTGATGATGTCAGCCATTAATGCCACCTACGTGCAGAGGTTGGCTCTACACTTTTTTACTTTTCCACTTTACAGATAGGGAACACAGACCTAGAGAGAGTTTCTCAGGCACAGGCGAGCTGTGTAAACCCAAATATCACAGGCAGGTTGTTTGGGCACCAGCTAAGCCCCATGTGCTGGAGCAGATGAGGATGTTCGTGCCTGACCCCACAAAGAGCTAGGCACAGACACTGTGCAAGTCAGGACGGGCTGAGATGGGGCTAGAAAAACAAAGAAAACTCTGCTGGTGTTCAGGAGGAGGGCTGGGAGTCCTCTTGGCTTTAAACTGCAATCTCCCCATAACCAGGAGCGCCAGAAGGGTAGCATTGGCTGTCTGAGCAAATATATGGAGGTGTTTCTTGGCTCAGAGGAGCACCAAAAGGCCAAAAACTCCTGTTTTCTAAGGTTCTGCCTAAGCTGGGAACACTTCCCTGGTGTTGGGAATGTGCACCTGCACCTGCACTGGCGTTGATGCTTTGAGGTGGCCAAATAAAAAGAGAGGCTAGACAAGAATAAGAGAATAAAAGCAGATATTTATTTGAAAGGCCTTCAAAGGTACACCCTGGGCCGTAAAAAGGCTCCAGCCAAAATAGGCCCTGGGTCACGGGTTCTTCACACTTTTGTAAATGTTGTCCATTTGCCTATCAGGGCTAACTCTCCAATTATAACCTCAGTTAATTGTGTAATTACCCCAGGTTTCCCGCGCCCCCCCCCCCCCCCGCCGACTTTAGTTTACACATTTTGAGGTCTGGTGTCCTTGAATAGCAAACCTAAAGAGGCTGGCTCTGTCTAACCAGCGTGAGAGAACAGCAGTTAACAGGCCACACGAAACTTCAGAGTTACACACCAGGCACTGCAGGATTTGAAAAGTATAGAAGTTAAAACCTAAAGCATCATTTCCCTTGTTTGTGGCACCCTTTGTGCTGTTTTGCTAAGAACAACACCAAAATTAACAGAAAGATACACACATATTTCTGATCTGGATATATACATATTTATGTCAATATTAGAGAGCTATAGATGATAAAGATGATGTAGACAGAGATATTTACATAGATGTAGGTATATATAGATTATACAGATAGCTATAGATACAGATATAGACATAGATCTAGATATAGATGATATCTAGATAAAAAAAGCCTCCCTCCAGTGTGCCTGGGAGTGTCTTCCATCCATGGAGAGCCCCTGTCTCCAAACACCTCTGTATGAATCCTCCTTTCATTCCCCAAACTCCGCGGCTTTCAGCATCAGAGGGAGGAGCTGTACACGTCCATCCCGGAAATATCCTTTCCTCCTGTTGGGGGTTGAGAAA
>VYZQ01029611.1:12260-37077 GCA_013400655.1 Mystacornis crossleyi
TCTGCAGAACATAAATTACATATGTGGCTGCAGAATAATAAAATTACTTTAATTCATCAGATTACAAATCTCTCAGAAGAAATAGCACTGGTATTTCCCAACAACTGCAGTTCAAGTAATGCTTAGTTTTTACTGGTCCAATAGTACAGCTTTAGCTTGAGGCTTGATTTCTGCTGGGTGCTCTCAGCTGATTGCACAGAATAGGAAAAGTAAGAATTTGTTATCTTTCAATATACATGACCAAATGGTCTCCTGAGAGGAAGCATAACGGGAAGGGAGAATTCTATTTAGCAGACATTACAGGGGCAAAGAAATATGAAAAATAAATACTACTTGTGTTAAATTTGGTTTACTTAAATACTTGGTTTGCAAAACTGTGTGAAATATTCAAAGCACTTTGAGTGCCAGGGGGTCCATGAAAATGAACCTTAAAATTCTGTTTCAAGAGACTGTAGGTAAGCAGAGTAACCACTTTATTGGTTTAAACTGGAAATGTTTATATGCTGTTGAATAGGTCATAATCACAGTTAATAAGAGATAAAGCAGATATTGGTTTTTTTTCCAGAGTAGTTAACAATACTCTGTATGTCTAAATATGCACTGAATTACCTAAAAGGAGGAGGTTATGTAGTAATCCAAATGTGCTTTATTTTTCTTCTCCCTCTACCAGAACTACCAGCAGGAGCTACCTGAGCTTCCATTAATGCCTTGACTATGGACTGCATGGTACAACTTATCACTTGACTACTAGGGATGCTGAAAATTCTTTAGAAAATTACATAGAAAGCAATGAAAAAAATCCATAAAAGAAGTTTCGTATTAATTCTTTTAATAAGATAATGTTATATACAAATATCCTTTCCTCACGGTGTTTCTGTATGCCAAATAACTGCAGAATGAGTTATTTAGAAGTTTTTACTACATAAGCAGTATGCTCATATAAACTATTGTAATACAGGACAAATATCTTACTGTGCTGAAGCAGAATGCTGAAGTAATTAATGCTGAAAACAGTCTACTTCATCCTAGAAAGAACGGAGGATATGAAAGAATTATGATTCACCAAGTGAAAACACTCAATTCTCCTTTATGACTACAATAGCTCATAGGTTCCAGGTAGTTCATTGTACAGTTGTTACAGAGTTCAAATCAATCAGACAAACTGTACCTGGGTTAAATTCAATATATACAAATATATAAACAATATCTAAAATTTTCCTTCACTGTAAAACTTTGTGGCATCAGGTGAAGATAAAAATTTTACTCTAATCTAATTACTTCCTTGATTATTTTCACAAAATATTGCCATTAGGCTCACCAGAAAAGAGCTCCATTCCTTGATGGTGGGCCTGGGGAATTTATTTGATGTACCTTTTTACAGACAAGTTAGTGTGTCATCTTTAATATTACTTGGAAAACCCTACAGAAGACCAGGAAAAATTTCTGGTTATCATGTGGGAAATTAGCATTTTTGTGTCTTATAATGGACAACAAAGGAATTGTGGATTGCAGTATATGGCGGCAGCTACCTTGGCCTTTGCTCAAACTAAAAGAAAGACCTGTGACTTTCCCACATGTGCACACACCATGGTTAATCACAGCTGCTTTGTAGTATCAAAAGATGGGGATAAGCCTTTATGAAAAAACTGTTCAATCACAATTTGTATGGCAGAATCTGAGGGGGGGGGGTGGGGAAAGAACCCCAACAATGGAATTGGCATGATAAAGCTACATAGGTTCTCTTAAGTGGATGGTCTGTCTGAGGTTTACTGATCCTGCTTGCCAAGTATGTGAAGGCACAATCCAAAGGAAACGTGGTTGAATTTCAGGAGTGTGGGCCGTTTGACATGCTCTCCCAGCACTGTGAGCATGACCATTTGTCATCTTGTGTTGCTACTGATAGATCTACTGCACACTTCTTGTGTTGTATGCTGAAGCTTGGGGTTTTGATGTAGAAATACACAACTTTAAAATTCACAGTAATTTGTTCTGTAAGCTAACTGTAGTTGCTATGGAATCCCAATGAAGAGAAACATTAACACATCTTGCTCTCCTCAGCTGCCTGTTCTTTTGTTTAACTCAAGTTTGATTCTTTCCTTTTCTTTTGATGGAGGGAAATGACCATTAAAAAATAATTCTCCCTGTGATGTCACACAGCTTATTATGCAGAATTATTACAGAAAGTTCTGATCTGAAATAGGAAGAACACATAAAATAAGTAAGATGTTTGGGGTGTTTTTTTTTTCAATTCTAACACAGGCTAAATATATATCTTCTTTCATCAGTGATGTAATTATAAAAAAAAATGAAAGCAACTGGGATCCTTTTTTTGTGAAGAAGGAATTGTATTTCCTGGGGAAAAATATTACTGAAACGTAGTAATTTATTGCCTCATCTTTGGATTTACTAACACTTATACAGTGTGGAGAATCCTATTATTTGG
This sequence comes from Mystacornis crossleyi, assembly GCA_013400655.1. Lineage (NCBI taxonomy): Eukaryota > Metazoa > Chordata > Aves > Passeriformes > Timaliidae > Mystacornis > Mystacornis crossleyi. Next base: position 14,704 of record VYZQ01029611.1, read on the forward strand.
GCCATATGGGATACATAATTTGATAAGCAGCTTCCACTGACTGTTGTAGGAACTCTGCTGTTTGACTGCTGTGATAATATTTGTCTTAGCCAACAATGATGGATACTATTACATATCTTAAATGTTATATTAGGCCACAACGTCTACTGAAGTATAATCTTCAGAAGAATCATTTATTCATTTGTGCTCAGAGTCATGTGTTCTTTAAAATTCCCTATAATTTAAAAGTAATGGTGGGTCATACACTGAAGGAATAAAGAATAAAATGGCACGGATGTTTTCCTATGATATATCCGTAAGGAAGTCTTGGCTCCCATAAAAATGAGAGCAGATTCTAATGTTTTTTTCTTTCTTCTCTTTCATCACCTGCCAAAGACTTAGGGTAACTCTTTACTAAAATGTCTCCATCATAATAATTAAATTCTTTCACTTGACTGGAAATCTATGTGTCAAGCCCAAACCAAAGTGCAGCCAGACAAATTCCTTCACATTTTTGGTCTTTGATGCAACCAAAATAGAATAATTGTAATATATTACAATTGATGAAACAACTGATAAATGGGTTTTTTTTATTCACAAGAGAGGAGACAAGGGTTATATTTTTAGTCTTTGGTCATGAGGGAATGGAATTCTGTGGGTTTTTTTTTTTTTTTCCATTTAAACTGACTTGCTTCTTTGGCAATAAAGCTCACCTTTCTTTTCAAGTGGTTACAAAACTGCTCTTCCAAAGGCTTTCATCTCTTAATTCAATTTCCAGATTTTCTCAATAGGCTCTAAAACACCAACCAAAACAAATTGTTGCTCCTGCTGCAGCCAGTCCAGCTTCACTGTCATTTGATTATAAATGTTTCAGTGGTAGTACTGTCTAAATATTTCTCTAATTCTGTTCCCAAAAGGGGAGACTCACTCTAATGACTTTATGCTGCAGGGGGCCATTTATTAGTCTTGTTAGTACACAGGTAATGGTCTCTTCAGAGAAAGGGAAATTTCTCTGTCCTGAAAACTTAAAGTCAAATTAGTCAGTATTTGTTTTTCTTTTAAAGTGAAGAGTAGGATCCGTGTATTAAAAAACACTAACACGTTTTGATTTATTTTTCCAGTCAATCAACAGTTTGGCTTATCTGTTCCCTAATGTTAACTGGTTAATGTGTTAACAAGTAATTAAGTGTTTGCTGAAACATTTTTATTGCTTTGGACTATATATTTCATTCTTCATTGAAATTTTCTACCAGTTACAGGATCTATCTACCTATTTGTCAGCATGGATGCATTTCGGACTAAATAATAATTTCTTTGCAGTTCCCAAACATATGGTTCTGTTTTCCTCTGGCTTCTTCAACTATGTTAGTCCTGGAAGACAGTGATATGTCTCTGCAGTTAATAGAGCATATATGACCCAAAGAGGGTACAGGTTTTTGTGTGCAATTCCCCTCAGTATTTCTTACTGGCTATCTTTAAATCCTACTTGGAATTCACTTATTTACAGGCTAGGTGCCCAAGGCAGAGTTTTAGGGTTCCAGTTTAGCAACCAGTGTAAAAAAATTGAAGCTCTTAAATGCTAAAGTGCTGTAGTAACATATCCTTAATAAATGTGTTGCTTCTCACCTCCATTCCCACAAAGAAGGTAGCTTTTCCCTCCATGAATACCACCGTTAAGGGTGTGTGGCAGGCCTTTATCTAGGGTTTTAGGAAGGTGGTAACATGTAAGAAAGTGTGAGTTTGTACCAGGAATAAAAGTCTGTGCATTAACCAGTTTTTATGGTAATCTTCAAGGATCTCTCCCACTGCCTGTGTGACTTTCTTGACCCCGGTTTCCTTCATCTATGTGGACACCTATGAACTGCAGTACTAGATGCTTCTGGAGAATTAAGTACAAGCGGGCCAGCAGGTTCTCAACTTTCCAAAACTTATTAGATGGTTGAGAAAAGGTGTGCAGAATTTCCTCTGCAAATACTGAATATTGAGAAACTGTTCAGACATCTGCATGCTGACTACTTTTTAAAATATATACAAGTAATATCGTTTCATTCAAGATAGGGCATAGTGTAAATCTTTCCCACTGAATCTAACTGTTTGTATTGTTGTTTTATTAATTATTCTTTTTATTCATGGGTGGCTAATTGTGTTATAGTCCCACATGGGGCTATTTTCAGGGCACTAGCAAAATATAAATACTGTCAATTTTTGTTTTGAATCTTTCGTTTGGATCTCTGCACTGCAGTGTTATGGTTTTTTGATTTGGGGCTAACCCTGTCCCAAAAACTACCTTGTTGCGGTTTGTAGTTTCCTGCGATGGTGTGGGAAGCCGCAGACCTTCCCGGAGGGCGCAGCAGGGCTGCCTGCCCCGCACGGGTCCGGCTGGCTGTCAGGTCCACAACACGGCGGCGATAAAGGAGGCGAGAAGGCTCCCCGCGTGGGGACCTCAGAGGACCTTTATTCACGTGCTGACATGTCTGTTCCCCAAGGCAGAGAGTGTGGGCCTGGATTTCATGTGGGGATGAGGGGGGCGGAGAGAGCACATGCACTAATGGTCTCAGGGCACAGGGGCAGCACATGGGCGGGATTGGGGTACAGAACAAATGGGGAGAACCCGAGGGAGTGGCTAGGAATAGGGGTGGGGGAGGGAGGTCAACGTGGCGAGGGCAGGCAATTTAGCAAATAAAGGAGTGGGACACCACGCTATGTGACCTAGCTAAAGCTGTTTTACTGTTTAAAAGAGACTTAAAACTCTTTCAGGATTTATCCCATAACAACTACAGAAATTTCATTTTTGAAAGCAAAAAAATATTTTTATTTGGTACATATATACTCTTCAAAATTTACTTCAGATTAATATTAAATTTACAGGCCCGAAGACCACATTCTGGGAAGTGCTAGATGTTCTGTTTTCGTTTATTTCAGAGAGAGATCAATGATGCAAGATAACATGGTGTGGATTAATCTCTCTCTTGAGAACTATGAATATTCAGAGTAAGTCTAATGAAAAGGAGAAAATAAAGCATGTGGCTCAGTGCCTCTAATATGTTCTGGCACTGAAGCCTCAAATTAAAATGCATGAAAGAAGAGACAACTATTCTTTGGCAAATTATGTGGGGTTTTTCGTTACTGTATCTTCAATAATTGTTTTAGCTATTAAATTTTTAATCTTGAGTGACTACCGATGCAATTAGTATATTAAAATAGCCATGACTGACTAACTCCTCTGTTGTAGTTTTTAACCAAAGTGAGCAAACATGCATATCAAACCACCTCTGTAGTCAATTGCCTCACTTCAGTCAGGATTCAGTTAAGGAGGGTAATTTTGAGCCCAGAGGTGCAGGTGGGCAGGTGATTGTGCATGAGATTGTGGTATAGGACCTAGAAGAACCAAGATTTGATTTGTTTATCTGGCTCCCTCAATTGTAGATCTCTCTAGAATGTGGAAGAAAGTTGTATATGGAATAATTTGAGAACTAAAATGTATGAATAAACAGATTGTCCAGAGAGATCGTGGAATCTCCCTCACTGGAGATATTCAAGAAGTGCCTGGATGCAATCCTGTGCCATGTGCTCTAGGATGACCCTGCTTGAGCAGAGAGGTTGGACCAGGTGACCAATTGTGGTCCCTTCCAACCTTACCCATTCTGTGATCCATAATCCATTAATTTCAGAAATCCAAAAATGCCACCCACACAAACTATATGACTAGTAATCTGACTTAACACTAAGAATGTTAAGGGAACAAACTTCAAAAGAAAGAAAAACAAATCAAATAAATATAATTTTAAAACTGATGGACAGTGCCTTTTGGCCAAAGCGAGATATGTCCAATTCATCTTACAGGCTTCCCTGATCATTTGGGCAAAGGAAATGTTGCAGGTTTAACATCAGTCATTCTTACAGCTGACCAAGGATTAAGCGGATTGAATAGCCTGGTAGACTGTGAACCGAAGTTAAGAAAATATATTGATCATGGAGTAATGGAGAGAGGTTTCCAGATGGCAAAAACAGGTTGCCATGTTTCTGTTACATAAAACAAAACAAAATCCCCCATTCCCTCCCCTAAAAAAAAAAAAAAAACAAACCAAACAAACAAAAAAAACCCAAAAAACAAACAAACAAAAAAACCAAATACCAAAACCCCCAAACAAAAACAAAATAAAGAAACAAGAACAAAAGGCAAACAAACAAAAAAGAATAACCAAACCAACAAAACAACCTCTGGAAAATTACTTTGGGTCTCCAGGAGGGGAAGCATTCTAAAGACATCTAGTGGAGAACAGCGGTTGTAAAAGGGGAAGTATCTCTTGAAGCTTCCCTTTTGAAACCTCTTTGCCCGAGTTCAAAGATGGAGCTATCTTCTGAAAACACAACCAAGGAGGAAATACTTGTTGTTTTTTATGCAGTAACCTTGGATTGTGATATTCAAGAAACAAAGGCCACCGTTTACGCTCCTTCACCTCAAGGGCCTTGAACCTAGAGATCCTGTAGCAAAAGACCTACCTTAATCATGAGGCAAGATTAGGTGAAGTTTTATCTTTGCTCCTGCTGAAGCTAAGAGGGAGTCCAATAATGCGTACAAATTTATCTGGCTTAGCGGTAAAGCAGGCAATTTCCTGTCTAATCCAGTGTTCCTCACTGAACTATTATTTCAGCCCAAGAGTCCTTGTGGTTTGTGATATTTGTGGGTAGTTTATTGATTGTGTTTTCTTCCTCCCCTTTCCTGAATCTAAAGTAAAATGCAAAAACATTTTGCCCTTCAGCATGATCAGAAATCAAAAGCATTAGAAACAAACTTGCTTTGCTCTTTGTATTCTTAGAGAAGAGAGGCTCAGCTTGAACTGGGGAAAAAAAAAAAAAAAAAAAAAAGGTTGCTTGAATTCATAATGTGTCAAAGCCTGAATAGCGAAAAACTCTAGGATGTGAAAAATATTGGTTTAAATCTCCAACTACAGATTAGAATTCAAGCCTATTTCCTGTGAAAGTCTTTAGCCTCTAGCCCTGTGCATTCAAAACATGTAGTGAGACTGTGTTTGATGTTGTTTTGATGCAGGTTGGGATTTGTTCTCTTACAAAGAAGAAACAGGATATAAGTTTCCGTTATCATAACTTGCCATTCTCAAATTCTTACCAGCAATATATTCTATGTCTCAGAGTGACATATGAGTGAGTCACGTTTGATTCGTCTGAATGAAAGTTTAGGTGAATAAGGCTGGTTCTCCACTGACATTGGCCAATGATGATCTGAAAGGAAATTCCATGTCCAAACTTCCTTTATGATTTTCTCTTCCTAACATGACATCAGGATTACTTATTTTCATTTTTTTGTGTGTGTGTTTTACACACATTTGGGTAAAAATAACAGCAATAGAAGGCACACTCATGTGGAAGACTAAAGTGGAGCTTCTCATGCCAATCATGCCTAACATGACTACTCTATTATAGCTCAGCCAGTATATATGTGATATCTTTAAGCAGAATTCTCTGTCCCTTCCTTTGATCTCTCCTGTGGATGGAAGCTAGTGGTATCATTCTCACCTTTAACCCCTCTTCTCAATGCAAATAGAGGTCATCAGGTGTGTTAAGCAGGTGTTGCTTAATGCTGATGGAAAGCTTTTGTATTTTATACCCTGCTTGGCAGTTTTTTGAGAATATGTATCTCTGAGCTGCAGATCATATTTCCTTTGGCACTCACCTTGGGTTGTGCTCATCCTGAGCTGAACTTTGCTTGAAACTAAGAAGGGGGCACCTCCCCAAATGACTGCCAGAGACCCCCAGAGGTGCAGTGACAAGTATTACATAATGTTGCAGAAGCTTAACAATCCTGCCATAGGTAGGTGGTAACTGTATGTAGTGGTTTGATTTGCATTTTCCTTTGGCAGAGCCTTCCATTTTGGCAGAGCCAAAAGAAAGAAAAACCTGAAGAGCAGGAAGGGATGTCAACCCATGACACTGTAGTAGATAGGCAGGTTTATGTAGATTTCAGTGTGTAAATTCACTTCCTTTTTGTTCCTTAGTGTGATTGATCTGTGGAAAACTTCCACCTTGCACCTTGTGCAGAATAAAAAATGTCCCCATTCTAAAACTGACTCTTTGTGTTTAGAGAGTTCCAAAATTTGGCAATTTATGATGTATTGAGAGGGTCAGTATCTGCATCCATTGGAAAATTTTTGGACAAAAATATACTCAAACAAACTTGTGAATTTCTAAGTTCTTATTTCAAATGCCAGATACTTTGGGGATTTGCTAATAAATTTTTGCATGTATGTATTTGCATATATATAAAATGCTCTATTTTCCTGACTGGATTTTTTTTTCTTTTCTGTCCCCTTTTTCATTTTTTTTTCTTTCCCTTCACTGCTATAGTTTATTTAGCTTTCTTCTCCTTTGCTTCCTTCTTTATATTTCTTTTCCTCCTATTACCCGAGCCAGTATGAATTTACAGATCTATTCAGTGTAAGTATTACTAATTACGTACTGTTGGAGTCATAATATAGTCAGAGATGTTTTTGTATTTCAGCACCGAGTATAAGTAATTTCTATCAGTTACATAATATCCTAAACAGAAATTTATTAATTTAAAAATTCTGAGGAACCCTGTACCATATTGATATTTGCACTTGTACAGCAATATGTTCAGACATCTGCACAGGCAAATGCTTCAGAAACTCTGAAGTACTAAAAAAAAATATATATATATATATTACAGTGGCTCACACCTATCTAGTCAGATAGATAAGGAGCCAACCACAAAGCCATGAGGAAAACAAGACGTGCACAGAAATAGAATTTCAGGGTGAAACTTACAGTATGAATTTGAATCATTACATGGCAAATTTCATGAGATTAAAATTTAATCCCTATTCTTGGAAATGGAACACTTTTATATATAAATGATGACCAAGTCAGTTAAAAAAGATGTTTTAAATAGCGCACCAAACAGATATTGGTGTTAGAGGGTTAAGAATTAGCCTAAATGAAATAAGATTGAGATTCTAGTTAGCTTTTGAAACAACACTTTAAAGAGTTTAGAATCTGACCAAACTGTAGTAAAGATTTATTGAAAATGTTGGAATGCATTAGGTAGAGGCAACATTTTGTTTACCAGTCCAGACACATTTTTTTGGACTACAGAAGTCATTTGAAGTACATGCAAATCTTCAAGTGCAAACTGTTATGAAAGTTGAATGCTACTTTAATTATTAAATCTCCCCCACTGAACTGAATTTCTAAACTTTTCTGGGAGATCATTTGTTTTACATATTTTTGGTTAGACTATAAGGTCAGATTCAACAAGTTTGCAAGAAAAAATAATACCTCAGCAAGAAATAGTAACACTGAGGCTTTTATAACTAATGTAGTAGAACAAAGAGGGTTTTATGAATTATAATTTCATTTTAATAGCCTCAAAAGAGTACCAAACATTTTTCTTCACATTAAGTTTTCTAAAGTGAAGCAAATAATTTTGAATTGCAATTGACTGTTTTCTTTGCTTAACTTATTTTTATCTTCCTATTTCCATTCACCAAAGTTCTTGCATTCAGCTTTCTCTTTCCTCTTGAGCGATTCTTGCCCTGAAATTTGATTTCAAAGAGCTGCATTAGAAAGGATGAAGTACTTTCATTGTGAGAACAATGTTTGTCAGAAAGCCTGAGATACGCTAAAGTGCCCTTCAGCATGACAGAAGCATTTTTCAGTGCTGGGTGACACAGCACAGAGACATCAACAGGAGTTCTGCTGGCAGCAAAATGAATTAAGCATAAAAACCTGTGTCTTGGTTGAATTCTCTCACACTTAATATAGTGAAAACTATCATTAAAGGGTGTCTGTCTCTGTACCTCCTCTTGCCCCATGGTTGGAGTTTTCATGTTCTTTTTGTCTTTCTGTTTACTAATGTGAGTGAGCTCAATGGGAGACATTAGTGAGTGTTTCCTGTAATTAACCATGAATTTCACAAACCTTTTAGGCATACAATATTATTAGAGTTTGCAATTCTTTGATGTAAATCAACCCATATATTCAGCTGTGAGTAAAAGAAAAAGTGATGTATATTTATGCCTTATGGTACAAACCTCAATTTCTTAGGAAACTGTGCTGAAAGTGTTTTCATCAGGATATTTTGATGCTAAAATTTGTGCACTGTAGAGGTCAGGCAACAACATGCTGCCAACAGCAAGCTGTGGACTGAGCTGTAGACAAAACGAATGAAGTGAATAGAGGCCACAGCTTTAATAAAAGATCCTCAGCTACATTCTTCTGCCTGCAGGCAGCTATAGCCATTCTTCCCCTATTGACAAATTGTCTGACACTTTTCAGATATAAACTGGTTCTGCTTTGAGGTTACTGTCATACTCCTCAGGCCTGGTGAGGAGTCCAGCTGAGGGTTTTTTCCAGTTCTGTAATATCCCCCTATTTTATCAGTGCTCTTTTGGAATTAACTTACTGAAAGCAAAGATATTTCACTGCTATTGACAGCACTGGGGGGGCAAGGAGGGAAAGAAAAGAGTTCAGCATGCAGGCAAGGTTCCACTGATAGAGCACAAAGGAAGGTTTCAATCCCCTCAGCTCTGTTTCTGTAGCTGCTCATGAGATTTTAACACTTCAACCAGATTAACACCATGCAGCCTTGCTGAGTGTATACATACAAGTAGCTCCTGGACTAAGCTTATTGAAGGCAGAAATAAGAAATAAACTCTTTGCCCTAATTTCTCTTAAGGCTTTGGAGTCTGAGCAGCTGCAGTTAAGGGATGGCTTCTCATCCTTTTCAAATAAAACATGATTTGCCTTCTACTTTTTATGGCTAGAAACAGGGTATTGAAGATTTTAGCTAGGAAGCTGAGAAAGTGCCTGGAAAATCTTCAGCGGGTGATCCAGGCTTCAAACCATTGCAGTACCAGTGCTTCAGGAGTGCAGGCAAACAAACATCATAAGTATTTCGGACACGTAGTTAATAGAATGTTGGAGCTGGAGAAATCTAGTTACTACAGTCAGAGAAGGGCAGAGAGACTGATGAAAACAAAGTGCATGATGACAGTGGAAAACAGGCATGAAGAGAAAAAGCTGACAGAAAACATTTGTAAGTTGTGCTGACACTGAGGAAAATAGAATGGGAGTGGTGCATAAACCAGGCCTGTTTTATTCTGTGTCATTTTAATAAGCTCTGTGATCCTAGCTCTTTTGAATAAAAGAGCTGAAAATCAGGTTTATTATATGAAAGTTTTCAGAATTGCTATAACTGGCTTGGATAATGCTGTTACCACTTTTAACTGTGTCGTTATCAGTATATTGTGATGTGAAAGGAATGATTTCCATACTATGAGTTTTAATACCTCTGTGCTTCACTTGCTAATGAAAAAGTGGGGAGATCTAATGGTAGGACCCAGTCTGGTCTTTGAGAAGCAAAGGCTTTGTGTCTCATTCTCTGTGGGTAAGTTATTAACAAGTCCTCAAAGCAACTTTGGTGTTTAAAGCCTACACCCATAATAACTAGTTTGACTCCAAAGGTCTTTATCTTGACTGACATACCACTGAATTGAGTGTTTCAATTACAATTTCTAACACACACGCCTATCTATATATACATCACAAATAAAGCAAACAAAAATCACTAGTCATTACCAGCTGCAGATTTTTTGTACTGAAAATAGAAGCTATTTAAGTTCATACTCTCTGACTTTAAAGCCTTATTCATGTAGACAATTTTTGGTCTTAATGTGAATTTCTTTGAGGGTATTCATATTCTACAATATAGGGTTTTAGTTACTTGGGTATGCAGCTAGACCTTAGTATTTCAGTTCTTAGCAGAGAAAAATTTCAGTATGTCTAGGTTTTATACACCATTTCTTGCTGTGATTTTTGAGTGATGTATAAAATATTATGACTTACATTAAGTCTTGTGAGCCTTTGTTTTCCATTCATGTCCTCTATATTTCGGCTTTCTTCACTTCTAATAGATGTCTTCTATTGTTGACAAAATTACATTGCTTTGAATGGAATATTTGTTCAACAGAACATACAGAAGTTATCGTTTTTGAAAAAAAATCTGGTGTATATTTTTGGAGAATGTCATAATCATGCTAATTTCTGTTAACTTCATCTTTATATTCCAATATATGACCAAAAATAACTAACACCTTCTTAAAGCCTCTAGGTGATTCATTTCCCCTAATGAAAAGATTCAATTGGCATTGCTCATTTGTTTTCTTACCTGGAGATTCCAGCATAAAAAAATACAGTAGAAATTCAGCTGCACTAAGTGCCTCGTTTCATTAGCATATCTGGGTTAAAAATACAGTTAGCAAAACTGGTTACTTAAAATGATGATTTTAAAATAAACAAATCTGAAAATCTCACCCTATGCTTACAGCCTAGGAAAGAATAAAAAACGTCATTGTAGTGGTCTCAAGGTAGCAAACAGATAAGCTAATTATGTTAGGTAGATGAGATAGCAGCTATTTCTTGTCCCGCACTAGTATGCTCAGCATACTGGTTCAATAGGTCAGAGGTGTGGATAGGCTGGAGCAAACCTAAGGGCTGTAAGGGGAAGGCAGGGGAAAATATTTCCTTTTGGGGGTTTACCAGTTCACATATATTTCTTTTTCTTTTTCCAAAAAATGGGTTTTGCTAATTTCAATTAGCTTTTAATATATTAGAAGAATTTTGTTTTCAGTTCAGTTTCCCTCAAAGGCTGCAACAGAACACAGCTATTACTGAAACTCCAAAAGTGCATTCCACTTTTGTTATAAGAAATCCCCTGACATTAATGAATTTGCAGTTTCCTTTAAATACAGTTATGAGTTTATTACTGTAATTTTGCTTGTAAGACGTGGACTCCTTTTAATGAATCTGGTAGCATTTGTAATTCCTGTAGAGAAAATGGATTTGCCTCAAAGCTTTTATCAGGAGGAAGGGGGCAAAAAAGCTAACAGTAGCTGAGCAAGCCTAGAAAGAGTTTCTGGAAGAGGAGACTAATAGGATTTAGTACTGGACATCCTGTAGAGACCTATGGCAAATAGGAAGAGAGACACTGTCAAAAGAATATTTTGCATTTCTAGAAAAGATGATAGAAATTTCTGCTAAATTGAAGATGAAAAATGCTGCAACACCTTTTTATAGTTGGTCTTGAGACTAAAGATTCTGATACATCCAGTTCCACTAACTGTGCATTCCTGAGTGATTCTACTGCGATATCATGGTACCAAGAGACACAAGTCTTTCCTAGACAATGCCCATAGACATGCCATTTGTACTTTGAGTAAGTTAACAGTAGTCTTAGGTCATAGGGATCGTGTTTTACATCTTTCCCGTGGAGCTTCGAGATTAAATTTACAGATCTACATGAGTGAAAATCAGAAATCTTGCAGGGAAGTAAAAAATTATGTCTGTGCAATACTAATGTCTCTTATCTCTGCCATATGCAAATTTGCCAGCCTAGACTTGTTTCCTCTACGAGATTGGATAAGACCAGCCCACTGCGGTTTGGTTACAGGCTAAGACTTTGCATCAGGAGATACACAAAGAAATGTGATAAGTAGCAACAAATTCAAGTAGCACTGACATATTTCCACTCTTTCAGCAGGTAAGAAATACCATAGACACAACCTTCCCCACTACAGCTTTGTAAAGCACAAACAGTCAGAGCAACTGCTGTGGTATATAAATTAGGAAAGCCCCAGGGAACAAAAAATTACCTTCACAATCTCTAAGGGATTTAATATTCTGTAGCAGACCAGCCATATAATCATTTTATAAGCTACTTGATTAGAAAGAGTTTTGGTTTAAACGCTCTCTCATTTACAATTAGAGGTGTTAATTCAATGGCTAAAGGTCAGGAATTACTCACTGCTAGCACTGTGTCTCAGAAGTATATCCGGGAAATGGTCATCAGCTCAAATCAGAGGTGTTAATATGCAATTAAAGGTCACAGTGGCTTTTGCTGAATGAAATTAGCTGTTCCCTAGATTAACTTTTTCTGAAGGGATGGCTGCTTAGTTGAGGCAAGTATGCCTCCACAGGAACATTCCAGTTAAGCATCTGCTTTTCAGAGGAGCCAAAGGCTGTGATGGGACAGTTTTTATACCTGCTAGGGATAGTTTCAACGTTTCTTCCACTGCCTGGGTAGAGATGAATTTTAAAAAGAAAAAGTGAGTAAATTCATTGTAGTGAATGATTCTGAGTGTGGTTGAAAGAAGGTAAACTTTATAGAAATCAAAATTAAATGTAAACAAAGATTAGCATGCTTACCCGTGATGCAAGCTGTAGTTTGTAAGTCTACTGCCAGAGTATTTCACACTGATGTTCTGCAAATTACTTTTTGTTAGTTCAATGCCCCTGTTTTACCTTGTCAATACCACAGCTGTTATAAATACACAGAATTACCTTATCAGTTGTTTCTTCTGCCTGGGCAGAAATATATGCATGTGGAGTTCTAAGCTGATTATATTCTTTTAGACAGCTTGTTCAGGTTTCTTTGTGACTCGTTTTCTGTCTTAAAATCATTCTACAGCAAGTCTTAGGCTTCTTGTAGCACGGTGTTGTCTGCAGAGAAAAGAGATTTTTCCACTCTGTTGACCAAAAGATTGAGTGATGCCAAAATTCTTGTCACTATTGAATATTGTCTGTAAAAATATTGAGCAGAAGGAAAGTCAGGACATATCTGTAAGAAATGTGCTTGCCAAAAGTTTTTCAGCTTAAAAATGAATCTGATAACTACCAAGATTAGTTTCCCTACCAGTTATTATAAATTAAATTCATCCAGACTACATGATATACTCGTAAACACATAGATACATCTTCAAAACAGAGATTATAACCAATTCAAATACACAGTGAGCAATGTAGAGGAAAGTTCCCAGGAATCTCAGTGATTAAGCACAGCTTATTAAATAGACCACTAATTGAGCTGTAGTAATTTGTTATGTGTATAGGCTATGAGCCTGTCATCTCCTGCTGTAAATGAGTCATTTTGTTTTCAGTTTGATAAAGGCAGGGTAGCACATGTAGGCAGTCAGAACTTGTGTTTCTGAACCTTCAGTTCTACTATGAATTTTTTTGAATACTGTTAGTTCAGCCCTATTTAACTTTGCTCTTATCTCCTAGTTAACAAGCATGGTTGAAAAACATTTGCAAGTTCACTCACTTTAAAGGATACTCGCATGACAGAAATGTTTGTGTTGGTGTTGCAGCTGCTCACAAACCATGTGCCTGACTTCCATGCATAAGTGATAAATCTATTTTTACTTCTCAAACGTACTAGTGTCACAGTCTCTGCATGAACATGCATGCTGTCATCAGCAATGTTACTTTGATATCAAGAACAGTCTTCAGGGAACAACTTGGTTACAGATTTTTTTCTTCACGATTCTTCTCCATCCATATAGTAGTTTTGCATCTAATAATGTCCTAAATTATTCAGTTGTTCCATACATAAGAAAGCACACAAAGGTGCTTACAGTTGTTGACTTTTATTATACTTTCCAGGATCTCAGGGTAGCTACCTCCAGCAGAACAGAATTAGACTGTTCTGGCCATCTGCTCCATTCCGCCGGCATCCTCTAGCACTCACTAGATGGCTGCGTATCCTTATGAATGCTTCCTTGTAAAGTTTCGAAGAGTAGTAGTAATCCACTCACCATTTGAGGGTTTTTAGTAGTAGTGTGCATTTCAGTATATGGCTTGCTTACTTTCCCATCTCGGTCATTTTTCTTTAACTTTGGCTAAAGTATCCCTTGAGTTAAACTAGATTCTTCAGCCATAAAAACATGTTGCTCTCTCTGTACCAAGTTTTACAATGCTTCCTCAACCAACCTCAAATATCCTCCATCAAACAGAAAAACTAATGCTGGCTTTTCAGCAGGAGTATTCTCTTTGCATATTCGTTATTTGGAAAAGAAAAATAACTAATTATAGCTCTCTATCCTCGATGATCTTCAAGGTCTCGTCCAACCTAGATATTCTGTGAATCTGTGTAATAGCTCTACTATGGTGGTTTTATCAGTGTGGGGAGGAACACAAAATGAGGCAGTCTTCAAACAAAGATACAATCTTTTGAAACGAAACTGATAACATGAGTTTATAAGCTGCGTTCTGAGAGAGTCCCTAGTTAAATACCTATGTCTGGATTGTGCTCTGAGTTAATGCAACCTAGTCCAATTTGTAACACTGCTTGTTAACTGAGCAGCTAAAGTAGTTGAAGCCTTGTCACACTCGAGAAGCCCAAAGAAAAATGGGTTTCATTATTAACAGTACTGGCTACTTAAAAAGGAGCCACAAGATACTCCAAAATAGAAAATTGCTTCAAATAACTAACAATTGAAACAAAAAACTAAATGACACTTCAGTTTGAATGAGAATTTTTAAATAGTCTTTTTCTTACTGTATAACTCAAGCGCTTTTCTTTCTTTTTTTCTGTCATAAGCTCTTCCCTGAAGTCATATGCTTCCCTGAAGCAATGTATTCCACTTCCAAATTTAGGTGAGGGGGGAATGAGAATTTCTCCTTTTTGTTCTTTTAAGCCCATATTTCTGTTTTATACAACAGTAAAATACAGCTTTCAATCTTGTACATTTTTATTTTTTGTATCTTCTGTTTTGCCTTATCTTTCTAGAATAAAGTCCAAATATACTTAGCACTCTCCTGATGTGAAAGGACTTTTAAAATTTTTAAGTAGTTTTAGTTTAGATGTTTTTTGGATATTAGTTGAAAGTTAGCCATACAAGCATGTTAAACAGGTGGACTGAATATTACACCATTGACTAACATCATATTAATCTCAGTTTTATTTACTATTCCTCATTTCACATCTTAATATCTAGCTTGTTGTCACATTCTCAGCAGATTACTAAATTGAGTTTTAGTCTGAAGATCTACATCACTCACAGTTGTAAAATTGTTTAAGATACTTAGCCCTGGTCCTGCATGCTTGACTTTGAAGAGGACTGGGCAATCTCCAACTATGTAAAGTTCAACAGGGGAAAATGCCAGATTTTGCACCTAGTATGGGGCAATTCTAGATGTACAGACAGATTGGGGAATTGTTGGCTGGAGAGCAGTGCCACGGAAAGGTACTTGGGTGGGGGTTCTGGTCAGTGGCAAGTTGAACATGATTTAGCAATGCCCTAACAGCCAGAAGCACAAATTGTGTCTTGGGAGGCATCAAGTACTGGTGCACTGCCTGTGGCAGTAGCTGCCATGCCCACACCAATGCATTCCCAGTGGATAAGCATGCAGGACACTGGAGTCTAACTTTTGGTCATGGCAAGTCCCCATGTTTTTCTGGTAACTGCGTTTTGCAATTGTTCTGTCATAGGTTTAAGATTTCCCCACCCAGTTTTATGTATGCCCTTATGTTTATGCATATCCTGTGTGGAATATGTATGATTTCTGGAAAGTTCTGTTGTATTTGGTACCCCATTTGTTAATTTGAATAGAACCCTCCCCTGAATTTGTCCCATTGGATGTTTTCCCCTGTCACCCCACAATTTACAGAACTCCATTGGTTATAAGCCTTTATTCCGTCCCTTTTCACTCCCATACAAAAATCGCCGTACGGGCTTGTTCTTCGCTCTTCTGCTCATACGCTTCGCCAGCAGTAAAGGATTGGAACCACGCAGAGAGCCCCTCTCTCATCCTTTACCTTTGCTAGCGCTCCTTTTACATCGGTTTGCAGCCTGCTCCTGGCGGGGGAGCTGGCACCGGCTGCTACACGGTAGCCGAGCTCCGTCTGCCGTACTGCAGCCAGGTCCGGTCCCCAGGGACGCCGNTTGTTTTTATTTGTTGTTTTTTGTTTTTTTTTTTTTTTTTTTTTTAATTGGCTGTCTGCTTTTCTATTGGCTTACAGTGTAACTATAGAGTGATTAGATGAATTTCCTAATGTTCATATATTTCTGCATTCTGAAACTTCTGATTAATTAGAAGGGCAAAAAACCCTGTGTCCTTGAGAAAAATAGGAGAACTTAGTTCTTCTAATTTTATTAATATAGAATGTTAATATAAGATGACTCACTGTTATTTTACATGGACAAAACTTCTGTCTGATTGCAGCAGTGGGTAGGATTACTTCTGAGATGAGCCACTTTCACCAGTTCATTTATATTCTACTTCCCCAACTTCCATATTGTCAGAAATATTGCTTTTGTCCCTGCCACTAGTAAGCAAAAAGATGATAAAAGCTATCTTGTGAAATTGGAAGGAAGAGTGAAATCATAACTTAAATATCTTTTTATATGAATGGGAATAAAAAAAAGCACTGGGAATGGAAGCCTTAAATGGATAAAAATAACTTAAATCCAAAGGTCAGGTTTCAGTTTATTCAGATAAATAAATGAACTTCCACATACATAGCAAAGAAAACATCTCCTGAGGTACCTGAAATCATAGAAGGTCATCAGAAAATAAAAAAAAAGGGGCAGACTTTAAATTTAGTTTAACTTTTTTGTTAGTGTGTGCATCACAATGAGCGTGGTTAAGGCTGGAGTTGGCTGTTGTGTGTGAGGCACTAGAGTATAATTGAAAGGATTGCCTGGTGGCTTAGAATCAGTAGTTACAGCAGGAGAAACAAGTCAGCTGTGTGGTGCGTGCATGTGTTCCTACTTCAAGCTTTAATAAAACAGTAGGGAAACACCATAGGGGTTCTCGAGTATGCTGCGTAAAAATTTTCAGTAGAAATATATGCTTGGTTGTCATTCTGAATGCTAGCAGATTAGACTGAACAAAAGGATCTGGCTTTCAGTCGTCCATTTAGAAGATGATTCTTCAGGTTACTATCTTGTCATACGCTGCTTGTCAGTTCTGTCTCTTTCCAGTTTCTCAAGCTTCCCCCACACAGCGTGTTTTGTCAACATGAGCTGCTGTTAGGCTGATCTTTATAGTCTGAGATACCTGTCCTGAACTCTCATGTTGCCTTGCATGCGTTCTTGGCAGTGTATCCATTGATTCATGAAGGGAAGGAACCATCATCGCAGTTAAAGGACTGGTACTGGACTCCAAAGCAGTTTGTCTGCATGTACTTAGTTACTCAGGTCTTTCATTCGGTCTAGAAATGGTAAAGACAGTGAGCACTAAAGGCAGTATAGCACAAATAAAACCAAAAATTTACTAGGACTGCAAGGAACCAGTGTTTGTTAGTGTTGTTTTCTTGCATCCCAGCAACAAAAACCTGACAACCTTCATCATGTTATGTCTGGATTATCATTTAAACTGAATCACAACTGAAAACATGTTAGTTTAGAATAAATTCCTCACTTCAGATATGGGTACTAAATTAAACATAAACAGCAGAAAAAGTCTAGTAATCCTGTTACTAAGCAGCATCAGTAATGGAAACACTCTAGTGGATACACAAGAGTAGTTAGTCATTTTAAGAGAACTGGAATAGTCTGCTTTAAACCTGTAGTTACCAGAAGCAGCTGGATCTACCTTAATGGAAGATTCCCATAGACTCATCTTTGCCCGACAGGTTTTTTATTTACTATCTATTTTCTCTGTAGTTGTCTCTACTCCAACATGCGACTAGAGAATTCCCTCTTACCGTGTACAAACCCAAATGTATAGGAGAGAGGTTGCATTCAAGAACAAGTTAGCTGTCTGGGGTCAGAGGCCTCTGGAAGGTAAGGCAGGGATTTGAAGACACCTGTGTATCTTCACTGAGCTTGAGGAAGAAACAATGTGTTTTAAAAACTAAATGTAAGTCAGTCGTATTTTTGATACAATGTTGTAGATAGAAATTTTCTTCAAGGAACGGTCTAAATCAGGTTATATACCTAACATATAAAATAGTAGTGCATTAGCTGTGAATTTTAAAGAAGATACACTGACCCTGTAAGTTTTTGCTATGGTGTGGTATCCTGAGCAATTGCAGGGAGATGCTGTTCAGCACCCTTATCAACAATAGTCAAGCACACTGTCACATGTGAACTATTTTGCCATGGACTAGTAAGGAATTTCTCTAAAATAAATTAATTCTGGCTGTCCTGTATATACCCTGATTGTCAGAAT
The DNA here is from genome assembly GCA_013400655.1 of Mystacornis crossleyi. Taxonomy (NCBI): domain Eukaryota; kingdom Metazoa; phylum Chordata; class Aves; order Passeriformes; family Timaliidae; genus Mystacornis; species Mystacornis crossleyi. The sequence continues at coordinate 32,677 of VYZQ01029611.1, forward strand.
AAACCACGGCATGGTAAACATTTTATTTCTTTATTGATTGAGCAGTGAGCAAGATGACAAGAGCAGTTTGACCTTTTGAAAACTGAAGAACTGGCCTCTGATGGCTATTATAAACCCCAAAAAGATCACTTCTCTTCTTCAGCACACTGACCACAGTGTAGCACAGTGGGTTTAGAACTATTGTATAAGATAATAAAAATTTAAAAAAGCTCTGTTTAAGGTCTGTGGATTCAAATTGATGTGCAGTATCAGTTTCTGATACTGGATGACTATAATTTAACTGGCGTTCTTAGGGATCAGTGATATACAATGATATCAGATTGATGGGGAAATTTCTTTGAAACAGAACTGACTTGTACTGTAATTTCTTCATTTTTTTTCCTATGCCATATATTTCTGCCCAGTGAGATTTCTTAACTGGACTTGTTTTGATTAATTTATTTTAGACTTACCATCTTTAATAAGAGGTTCTTATATGATGTTGTATTATCACGATTTCATAAAAATTACAAGGTTATGAAGGGGTTATGAGTCAGTAAAAGGCCATGAGGAAAAAGCTTCATGTTCTCTGTTAGTTCTTTAATTATAGAGATTATGAATATCTAGGAGAGCAGGTACCTTCTCTGCCCTGATTCATTAGTCCATATTTCAAAATCTATTATTTAAGTTTATATATATATCACTTAAGAAATATTGTAACTTTATTATTTGAAAATAGACACTTTTATAAAACCAAAACAGATACCCATTCACAAATTTCTGCTTGCAAAACTGTGGGTATAAAGCTTACTTGAGTTAAAAAAGGAAAAAGAAAATAAATCTTCCCATTAAAAAGTGCATTCAAGTTTCTTTTGTGTTATTAAAAGATGTATATGATCGTCCCACATTTGTTTCTTGCAAAACTGCATCACGTTAATGATCTTCAAGGGTTTTGTTAGGGGTTTTGTTTTGTTTTTTTTTTTCCCCCAGATATTGCTAGTGGTTTATTATTAGAGTTCTTGAACCTGAGATAAATACCTTTTTCTTTATCTCAAAAGATAATTAAGAATATCCCAAAACAGAACTGGTAGAAGGACTGCTCTGTGATTAAATTGAGAACAGAATGTCTGTTCCATCACACTTGGTTTTGTATTAAAACTTGGTAATGATCTTCATTTACAATAGTGATACCCAAACTAACCATATGGACAGAAAGATGAAACATCCCCTGTGAAGAGAACTTAGGCACTTGTGGTTTTATTATAATAAAAGATGCCACAACTATTTCTGAGCTGCTGGATTTTGTTGCTTTAGCACCTTGCTTAACTAACCTAAGTGCTAGGCTAAGTTGTAACAATACCTTATAAACTGGTGGGGTTTTTTCTACATTGGTCAGCTGGGAGGCTCACTGTCTGATATTTCTATGTACTCTTGAAATAAAATACTCTTGTGTTTTCACTGATATGATTTATTCTGTACAAATCAATTTAGATTGCTTGTTGCATAGAAAGTAAGTGGTTTCAGCAAGGAAGACATGCTAAAGATTTAAGTATTAAAGTATCAGTGAAAACTCAGGGAACTAACAGCTTCAGTTTTTCTTTATATTTAGGTTTCCTATTATTTTCACAGTTTTTCTTACTACTTTAAAGAAAACTTGTTTCAAATATCACCATGGTGTTTCAGTGAGATCATTTGACTTTTAAAACAGTCAATAACAGAATAATTTCAGGTCAGTGCTGTATTCTGTCTTGTATTGTTCTGTAAGCAATAGGATGTTATATAATGGTAACACTGAAGAACTCAGTGTCAGATGATTAAGAGGAGCAGCTGGTAGATATTGTCTCTCTGTTGGCCTTCTGGATGAGTAATGAACTAATAAAGGTATCAGTTATGAAGAATAACTTCAAAAATAACTACTAAAATATTCCAATATTTATAATGCTATCAACAATATTTTGCAATTTAGTAATTTAAAAGCTTCTAAATGATATTTTTTTCTCCTGTAAGTTTACCTTATAAGGAAATAAAACATGCTTTTTCTGTTTGGAATCCTTAATGCACTGCTGACTACTTACAATTTGCATGGTTAAATCAGTGTGCCTGGTTTTCTACTTAAATATATTAATATTATGATGTAAATACACCTGACTTCATGCCAAATACCAGCTCACAGGACAAGACTCTGATCTATTGCTCATCCTTTATAATACAGGTCTGGTCAAATTTTTCAAATGATTATAATATAATCATTTAGGGATTGTCATAAATTGCTTGAGGCAGTCAGGCCTCCCATTAACTGCTGCTGATAGCAAAGAGCCTGTCTTGTTTATCAGGTAGTGCACTAATTGCATTTCAGAATAAAAGGTAGCCTTTCTGCTGAGTATAACCTGAAAATGAAATGTGGCAACCTAAGCACTGCAACTCGAATTGTTCTGTGTGTCTTTATTTAGGAACATTTTTGAGAAAAAGGTGGTGGTTTGACCACTTGAGAGCAGCTAATGAAGAAACTTGTTTCTCTGTGAACACCTGCATTCTGAATTTCAAAAGCACTTTTTGCTTATGAAATCTTTAGTTACAGGTATTTGTTTAATCATACATAGTAGTAGCTTTTCTCCTCTAAATCTGCTACCTGAAGATTTTATTGGGTGTAGTATATATGAATCTATATTTATTTATGATGGGATGAGCCTTTTAAGAGACCCAGGCTAAGCAATGTGTCGAGTTTGAGATACCTATAGGTTATGGGAGACATAACTAATGTAGATGGTAGTTAATGGATAGAGAGAGGCCCCTTTGGAGGATGAGTGATCCCAGTTAACAAAGCTGTTTGTATGGCAGAATGAATTGCTTTTTCAGGCTGTGTGAAGTACAGATGACTAACTGAACTACAGACCTAATGTGGCTAATATTAAGGGATAGGAAATGTAGCTTGTTTCTAAAAGTTATCCCAGTTTTCCGTATTTCTATTTTTTGACTGTGCCTTTTATTTCAAATGTTTACAATTACAAATACACCAAATGTTCAAGATATGGGAACGTACTGGCTTTAGAATGTTATTTCTTTTTTGTTTTGAAACTGGAGAGTGTATTGGGTTAATTCCCACTTAACACATTGAATAAAAAAGAAAAAAACGGGTGGTCTGGTTCAGGATTCAAACTTATTGGCTGTGAGTGTTAACATCAGAAAACATTTTTTTTTACAGTCTTGAAGGAAGAATTTGAAATCAACAACGAAGTTTATCATTTGTTGTCTGAAAATTATTTCTATTATCAACAGAGAACACAACAATTAGCGCTACTTTGTTGCCTTGGCAGATTTCATACAGCACAAAGATTGTATTTCTAAGAGGTGAACTGCAGCTTTTTCTTACTTTTAGTGAAAAAAATGTGGAATATACACTTCATGTCTTGGGAACTTATATAATTGTATGTCATGTAGCAATTACTGACAAAAAATGTGAGAAGTTTCAGGAAGGTGACAAGTTGTGGGTTGAAAATGGATGCTATAATGATGTGAAGAATGATCATGAAAAAACAGGATTTTAGTGGACGTACACTATTTTCCCAGAAATATATACTTGAGACTGAAAATATATCACCTTTTTCTAAGCGACTAGTTTTCTTCTCCTTTTGCGGTATGTATAGTACTTTATACTGTAAATAACCCTTATTTGGAAAAAAAAATGAGTATAGCATCACAGAATCAGATCTAGGAGGTCTCTGTGTTATACTAACAAATAACAGACATTTTAATTTGTAGAAAGAAATTTGGTGGTCAAACTTTTTTGTTTTGTATTATTTTAGTTTCGTGATATTTTTGATTCAGTGGGTTTTGTTTGCTTTTTTAACCAGGCTGCTTACAACCAAAATAATTAGTGCAGTCACATTTGAATTAAAGAATAGTGCAAAAATAAATTATCTAGTGAGACCGGAAAAGGAAGCCAATACAAAATACACTCAGGAATCAATGCTGGTGTTGTCTCCAGAAAAATTGCTGTACTGATTGTCATGAAGTATATTGATGTCACTGTCACTATGACAACATTGTGACAAGAACTAGACACTCTAGGCTACCTTGTAAAAAGGATCTGTCATGTATATTTTTTTTTTTGTATAAAAAGCGATCGAAATGAGAACCTCTACCCCAGCACAGGGTTTCTTTTAAGGTTAGATGGATTGTTACAGGCATCGGATCAAGGTATTCCTAAAAAAGTGACAAGCTGGCTTTTCAAGACAGGTAAGAACAACATATTCAAATATAGTATGCTTTTACCTTTCAACTAACAAAGAGAAGAAAAAAAAAATTATTCTCTGAAACAGAAATTTGTATGCAGAAAACTAATGTTTTGATGTATTTCTCAAAAGTATGGCAGGATTTTATATCCAAGGATGCAAGAAACATTTGGATATAATGTATTTAATA
>VYZQ01029612.1:0-19714 GCA_013400655.1 Mystacornis crossleyi
TTAAAAAAAAAAAAATCACAATTTCATGGTTTGATTCCTGCTAAATCCTCATGAGATTATTTTTAAATACACTGCACTTAAAGCAAAGAGGACAACAGATCAAACTTAGAATAGACAGAAGCTGAACCAGAAATGGGGAAACACATTTAGATATTGAGGCTGGTGTCAGTGAGACAGAAAGGGAGAGGAACTGTGCCTGGCAAGACTGAAACTGCCCGAGCAAAAAGATGGTCAAACAGCAATCAGGTAAACCAGGATAAAAATCTCTGGGCATGTGAACTGAGAGTGGAAGCCTGGAGATCAATCGGAAAATGGGTATTTGATTATAAAAGTAGGGCATGGTAACATTCCAGCACTGCGTATGGATTAAAATTCTATACACATGCCTATACTGCCATCCTTAATCCAGTTTCACAACTGGAAGCTGCCACCTTTACAATATTAATGACATTCTTTAACTCAGGCTGTTGCATGGCAGAGACATGCAGGTGGGCTGTTCCGCCCAGGGAGGGCTGAAGTGCAAAGCAGTGTTTCCCTATCTTCTCCCTATCCCTGAACTGGGCAGGCATGAATTTGGTCTGACTGTAATTACAAGTTATGCCAAGAGGTTTGCACTTAGTTTCTTCCAATTTTTAAAGCAGCCTTAGCGCAAAATCTACCTTTTTCTATTACACTATTTAAATTACATCTCCCTGGAGATACAACCAGAGCAGCTGGAGTGTGATAAGACTTCTTGCCAGCCTTGAAATGCTGTAGACCCACGTCTGATATTCTTTTGAAATGCCAGCACTGCACATGGATTTTTCTTCCTCTTTTATGCTGCCCTAAACGATGTGATTATGACAGTAATACTATAAAGCAACTGTGTCAACAATAAAGAGGAAACATTTATGGCATAGGTTATTAAAACAATGAAAAATAGGCCAGTGCAATTTAAGTTCCTTGAGTGGGCTGAATAATAACTAGTTAAATAAGGAATGAAGATAAATAATTTATTACAGAATCATCACAACAAGCACAAGAAAATTGCATTCACTTTAAACTGCATCTCAAGAGGCTTCAGAGCAGAAGCACGGACAATACACAATGAATGTGTCAGAGCAAATGCAAAAGGAAGGGGATTTAGAGAACCTGTTGCAAAATGAAGCAATTGCTCAGTTTCAGAATACCCACATACATAAACACCAGCCTGTTAAACACACCAAACAAAAGTTTATGCTAAAAGCAGTAGTGGCTTAGAGGACTGAAGTTTGCTGTGGTGGCTGGGTAGATTGTTTCAGCACGCAGCTCCTGCTACTCTTGTGCCATCAAAGCTCTGCGCAAGCACAGGAAAAACAGGACTCATTTTTACAGAGTGGGATAAAAGCTCATTAGGGAGTTATAAGGCTGCTTACAAGTAAGGCCTAGCTCAGACATCATCAGATTAAGAAAGGTAGAGTAATACTCATCTTCAGTTATTTATTCTGGAATACAATGAAAGAACAGAGCAGACAGAACTCAGTATAATCAAATACAACTTCCATTACAAGTCTGCATTTTTCATGCTCAGTCTGACAACTCAGTTCAAACAGTTCAAGTTGTTTGTAATAACAAAGCAAATATTTCCAAAGATTAAAAACCTAGAATTAGGCTTGTACTTCCATTTTTGGCCTTTTAATTAGGTTTTTCTGAAGTGTGGAAAACAGAGCAACTCTAATTAATGGCTTTCATATTTTGCTTTTTAATAATAGCTCTTACCAGCCTGGCAGTTTGGAGGTTTGAGATAAAATTGGGAATGGATCAAAAAAGATTGTTTGGTTTGATTTTACTCTAACAGAAATGAGATAAATCTAAACTTGCCCTACACAATTTGATCTCGTGAGATTCTCACCTTGATCATGGTTCTGATAAGAATTTATAGTATGATGTCACCATCTTTTCTGAAGTAGACTCAATTTTTCACACCAACTCAGTATATGACCTTGGATGAAGAAATCACCCAATCTTCTGACAGATGCAGCTTAACTTTTAAAAATAAGTACAAAAAGCACACACACAAACACCACAATAGAACAATTTCCATGTCTGTAGTGTACAGGACAGAGCAAGTTATTTAACCTTTCAATTTTTAACTGAGATTGGAAGCATATTTTACATTTCTTCAGGATAAAGGTTTTGTACTTTGTGTGTAAAGCAGTGATACCATAAACAGCCAACAATGAAAGACAAGGAGGCATTGGTGTGGATAGGCCCAGGACCCAGTGTTCCTTCCTCAGTATTTCTACAATATTGCCGCAGAACTTGAATCACTACTCAGTGTTACATTTGTTCCTTTCTTCTGTAAGGAGGCAGGGAGAAAGATTGGGGGAAATGGCACAAGCAAGAAAGCAAGAGAAAGGAGCAGGGGAGAGAAAGTGGGATGACAAATCAATAAAGTAAATTTTCCCTGGCGGCAGAAATAGCTGACAGATCTGCTTCCCAAAGTACACTGAAAATTATTTTGCAAGTAGAAGTAGCAGAGATGATAAGTCAACTTGAAGGACTCATGGGAGAGTTGTTATTGACAGATACGCAGATGATGTAATTGCTCAAGATGAGCAGGTTTTTCTTTTATCTCAATACAACACTTCTGGATGAAAAGACTGGATAGGTAGTTATGAGAAAAGAGCAAAAGGCCTGTTCCTAACTTACATAATTTTGTATAAAGAACCGCTGATGTATGAAGTGTAAAAGAAATGCATTGAATGCTGAAGATAAAGTATTACAGAGAACAACTTATGTACACTCCCAGCGATACAGGAACTTAATATTTGATGAAATACACTTTGTCTGTTGAAGAAATGCATTGATTTTCCAGAAGGCTGAATATATATGTTTAAGAAAACATTCACTATCTTTCTCACATAAATTAGCTGATAGAGTGGCATCTTGCTCCATGCATGACTTCTTATGCAATTTGAACAGGAGAATCTAGTATACACTTCCTGTGTTTCAGCTCCAGCTGCATTATGTATCCCATGACATTTCCTTCGGCCACTCTGCTACCCTCTCAAGACAAGTTTTGACCATCAAATACTTCGGGGGGGGTTTTTTTGGAGGAGTTTTTAGGTTGTTTTTTCCCCTGTTCCTGAAAAACACTAGACAAAACTGATGACAGTGAATGTATGGAGTACTGGGGGGAGTAAAGAGATAGTATTTCCCATATTTCCATTCAGTTAGATTATTTTCTTGTGTTTTAAAATGAAATTTCTTAGTACAGTAGAGCAGCATGTTGGTACCAGTATCTCTATGGCAAATATCCTTTAACAAACCTCACAGATATCTAAAGCCTCTCTTAACCCACACTGGGCCACCTCTCACATCAACGTTACCGGAATGGTGCAACCCTGTTGCCAGGCTTCTGACCAGCCCCAGTGCATATGGGGTAAGTACCTAGCTTGGGTAATTGTGTTCAAGGTGCTAGCCAAAACCTGCCACTTTGGATTGAACGCTTCAGTACAGTCCCTTTTCTAAAACTTTTTATTTTTAATGCTAAAAATTATACGATTTCTTCACTTGTCAAGACAACAAGGTGCATTTTCATGAATGGCCACTAAATACTATGAGCTTCAAATATGAGTAACATATTCTAAATAATTCATCCAGTGCTGAAAGTGTTGGCTATCCATCAGCAATATTTAAGAACTGAAATTATCTAAAACATTACGAAGAGTAGGTTATATTTCTCAACACTGCTTTAGAGCAGAACATGGTAAGCAACTACTGGCTTTAATCAACAAGATGGTAGATGAACACCTGAGAAAGAAAGCAAGTAAGGAAATAAAATGAAAGCAAAATTACATCAGAGTCCTTGTTCATTTAAGCTTTAACAAAAATCCCCCTCAAGAATCTCTCTTCCACAGATCTTTTTTTTTGTTTGAAAACAGGATCAACTGAAGGATGGCGACACAGATTATATCATCAATAATGATGAATTGACTGAAAACTATGAACCGTCTGCTCCCATACCAGTGCCAGTCTCCATGCAGGCTACAGGCAAGGAAGACATTCAGGAAGGAGACCTAGGATTAGGAGGGTACAAACTCCAGCTTCAACACACTGCATGTCAACCCCAGAAGAATTCATTGGCATGAGCAGTGTAATGTTAGTCACAAGAAAGAAGATGAAAACAAAGAAACAAAAGATCCTGTTATGTGAACAAGAGGTCAGAAAAAAATGTACTAAGCACAAAAGTCAAAGAAAATTTAGATTTCAGCAACTAAATGCCTGCTCTCCCCGGAAAGGGGTTTGCTATCATATCCATATATGTACAACCATATGCAGGTTTTATGATTGTAGCAGTTTTTAGAGTAAAGACATAGGGCAGTACCAGGCCACTGTAAATTCATTACAGTTGTGTTTTGTCTCGGCACTTGACTGTACTGTGCCCCTCACATGTACACAGGCCTTTGAATATTGCTTAGAGTCTTCAGTAAGTTGGAATGGAGAGAAATAGCTTCCTAACATTCATGCTTACATGATGACAGCTCTTTTCTACAGCTGGTCCTGCAAGATCCACACATAACTACTCAGTAGCTATTACATTTATAAGGAAGAAGCAGAAGATTCCTTGTCCAAGGACTAAGTGATCTGAAAATGCTTAAAATATGCATTGCAGCACCTCAGTCTTGATAGATAATGCTCCTTCATGCTCACAGTATAGACTTTTCCTGATATCCAGCCAAACATTTGCTTTCTAAATGCACCTTATAGCCTGGTCCACAGAGGGTTTCAGTAGGCTGCCACAAACTGAACACTGATAGTGAGAGACACTGAAGTGTATGAAATCAGCAACAAACACCCTTTATGGCCACACTGAATGGGCACAAACACTATTTAAAAACAGCAGTTATTCCACAAGGCATTTGTCATTACAGCTCGGCCACACGTAAAGCTTAAACCAGGGGAAAAGTGTTTTGTTTTGAAAGATCATTCTAAACACACACTTTGATTTAAGAACTCAAATATTTCTTTTTTTTTACTGTTTAAGAAGAGCTGTTTCTAATCAAATATATCTGCAAAACAGTTATATCTTCAGACTGCCTACTCCAAGGATAAATTTATCTTTCTACTTATGCTGGGCACTCAGTGTCACACTAGAAATGAGGACTGCACTGGTTAGATATGAAAAAAAGAAAAAAAAACAAGAGAGAGGTATCAAATTGTTCATTGTTCTGCATCAATACAGTAAATGGATAACCAAGTGCTCAGCCATACATGCAGCTGGCTGCCATATACTATCAAGCATCAGTACAGATCAGCTTTGGCACATAGCAGCTAAGCAGTGCAAAACGAGGGATAGAGCCAAGCTTCCGTTGTTAGAGCATGTGCCTTTTCTCACTGCAAAAGTTTAACTAACTATGCATGATGGTGTTTCTACAGAAAGAGAAAAGTTGAGAAAGTCAAAACATCAGGAGTTTTTAAGGAAGATCATTCTGAGTATACAGAGAGAATGGGCAAGAAGAAATTTGTGATCTAGAAGAATAAAAATCAAATCGTCCCTATTAACAGTCCTAATGATGAATAGGTCTTGATTTCACCACAAATAAAACCTAAAATAAAAATATAATTAAGTTTTAGTCATTCTTTTCCAGTGTAATTAATTTCTGGCTATATGTGACTCTAGAACAGCCATTTTAAGCGCAAATTTGAACACAGTGGAGTTATATATGCTGTTACAAAAGACCAGAAGCTTAAACTGGCATTTTATTTTCTCCTAAACTCTAATCAAGGAACTTCAAAGGACCTTAATCACCACGTGGTTTAAAACAAATAATATTCAGGCATGATAATAAGTTCTTAGAAGAACTATTGAATTTCCAACTCCGTGCTTTGCTTTGTTTAGCAGTATGGGCTGGGAAAAGATGTGAAGCAGGTTGCAAGAAGGGATGGAGAATGGTTAAGGAGGGAAGGTTTTGCGGCCAGGTATTGGGAGACAGCAGGGAACAGAGGAAGGAGAAGCAGGCACAGAGACACTGGAGTGAGGAATATGTGGCAACACAGCAAGAAGCTACTGGGGTAGGTGCCAACACCATCCTGACTTCAATAGCCAGTTTCTGGTTTCAGTCTTTGGAAGTATTGAGGGCATCTCATCAGGCTTTCTAAGCTTCTTGGGAAGCATGAATTCCAGTCCTTAGACTATACTGGAAATCAATAAAGTGCTGTAGTATTATGAAGATGCAAAGCTGTTTTTCACAACTGCTACATGAACTGGAAATGACAAGCTCTTCAGCAGTTTTGCTCTTACAGATTCTACTCTGAAATGCATTCCACAGCATACCGTACAGGGGGTTACTGATTGATTTATTTATTGTGCTTCTGTCCAGGTTTCTCACATTCGTACAACGTGATAAATGGAGAGCTCTGGGGTCTGAAATTCTCTGTTTATAAAAAAATTCTGCAGCAAATACTTTTCACACTGTTCTATCCCAGTGCCTTAAAGGGCTACTTTACTTGGTAAAGAGAGTCATCCCTTATGACAGACAAGTTATAATTCACATATTCACAGGTCAGATTTTCATGCTAAGACTATCAAAGAGGCCAAATCAGTGTTCCCAGCAGGAAGGGTATTTATCACCTGGGACCATGCTCAGCAACCAAAGTATCATTGGCTTTTATGAAAATTAGCAAAATTAGAAAATATGAGCTGCAAGCAAACCTGAAGCTTCAGCTAAATGGCAGTAAGAGTCTCAGCTGTCCATTACACTCACCATTTCCCTATTTTAAGATACTCTTTTCATGACACACAGCTCAAGAGAGTTACAACATTAGAACAAATTACATATTTGTATTCAAGAAGAAATTACTGTCAACTAGTAATTCTGCATGACTGTTTAAACAGAGTAATGGATGTTAAGTAAGGCCTTTAATGTTAATTTACAGTTCATACACTGGAGATTTAAACTACTCACTATCACACAGTGTTTGACTGAATGTGCAAGTCACTCATGATAAATGTGAAGCTATTCCTTCTATCTGTCCTAATCTAATAAAACACTCCTTGGAAAATGAAATGTAACATCTACTGGCAAAAATGTAGTGACTACATATTCAGAATGAAAGCCAAAATGCGAAGCAAGGTGGAAATCTGGAATATTGCTAAACCTTTCAGGTTTCAGAAGTAATAACTGACATTTTATACAGAACTATGAAGAGGATTTTTCTAAGGTTGAAAGCAGTGAAATGAATCCTGGCCATACAGCAGAGCCAGTCCAAAAAGACTAAAAATACTAAAATCATGTGTACTAAAATCAATGTGTACGAAAAATATCACATCACGATGATAACTTTCACAGAGAAGTGCAATATTTGGTAACCTCACTGAAAACAGGGACCATTGCAAGTAAACATTTATGTTGCTGTGTTAAAAGCTTAAACTTTTCCACAGTAACGACATTAGGGCTGTCTCCAAACTGATGAACCCCATGAACAACTCCAGCCACTAAACTAAATGCCTTGAAGCCCTGAGAGCAGTTCACACCCTTTCTAGCTAGCAACTTATTCAAGTGCCTTGCTGAGCTGAGGATAGTCTGTTCAATAGGTCTCTTTGCTTTTTTCCTCTGTGTTTTGCTATCAGCCATCAAACATGAGCCCTGTAACACCCTGTACATTTGGGTACAACATAAATGCACCAATAGTCAGAAGTGTATTTTAGATGCACATTAGCATGACACATGTGCTTTTGTTTGTTTTCATGGAGACTGAGAATTCTTAGGATACAAATATTAACTATAAACTTCAGAGAACCAAGACAACATCCTGAAAACCACTGTAGAGACTGGAAACACTATTTCCAACTCAGGATATTCTGTGATCTGTATTTCTAAAGACAAAATTGTTTTTCCCCTACTTCATTCTAGCACAGAGGAAAATAGCCTTTTTTGACATGTTAAAGCAAACCAATTCTGAGGATTTTTAATAACTTAATACAAGCAAGCTCTTCTCTGGCAATATAATCCCAAAAGACATGAGTTCTGCTTAGTGAACTGTAAAGGACTCATCAAAATTTTATTTTAGAAACTGTCTTTCAGAACTTGAATTCTCCAGTTGACCTGAATTTTCTAAGCAAATATTAGTTTATCCCACAGCCTTAATCCCAATACCTAGCAGTTTTCAGATCATGAAATCCCATCCTTCCTTGGGCTCAGCAATTAGTTTTTGTGGTAGGTATTACTGTTCAGGAGAGTTATACAAAACAGCTGAACATGTTTCCTTGAATACTGGTTTACTGGTGTTTTGGGGTTTTTGTTCTTGGTAATCTATACATTTTTTACATCATGATCACATAGTAGAGTGCAACTTTCTGAACAGTACAAAAGAAAGCTTTGCCAAGACAGTAATTACATCTCTCTTTATTCATGCCTTTCAAGTGATTAAAAGAATAAGACAGCCTAGTGCAATGATGGGCATCAGCTCGGTGAATATCCCCTTTAACAGCCTTGTGGTGCAAGTTACACTTCCAGTCTTAGAACTGCCTACTGAACATCCTGGCATGTGTTTAAAAATGCAGACTAATTCTTCAAAAACCAAAACTCTGTCAGTCAGCTCCACGGTGCCAATCTATGGCCCAGGTTTGTCTTTCCTGTATGAAAAAGGGACTTTCCTGCAGTTACCCCAAGGTGTGTCAGGTGTCCATCTCTAGCTTTGGCTCTGTTTCTAACAGCATGGGCCCACTACAGCTGCAGTGCTAGAAAAGCCACCAGCCAAGATTGTCTTGTACTTCCAGGGAATTCCACAGGGAAAACCCACAGCCTTCATGTTTCCAATTAGGAAACTGGAATTCCAATCCTCCCAGCTTTCCCACTGTAAACAACCACACTGGCATCCTCCCACACCGGCCCACCCTGTCTCTGGGCAATCTTCCCTCCACACACCAGGGGAGGCAGCAAGGGCTGCACAAGCTCGGCTGCATGATGTGCAACAAGAATTACTCTGCTTACAAATAAACTTCTTTTCCCCACCAGTGTCAGAGCAGAAGCTGCATTTCCCCCAACTAATTCAGTGTTACTGATCAACATTATTACACTACAAAAATCATATCTGAGGTATGGAAGAACAAATATTGTTTCAGGCCTCAGAAGATCCCAAATCTGAGCACATCAAATTAACATCCTTCTGAGGACCCAGCAAAGCTTGACATTCTGGAGCAGGAAGCAGTAGAGAATATCCAGGTGTTTTCCAGCTACTGTGCTACACCATTGTTTACCACAAAGCTGTCTGCTTCTGGTGTGCTACAGCAAAAGCAGATGGTCATAGAGAAAATACAGTACTTTATTGAATAAGGACTTGAGACTAGATGGAGCCTCACACCAAACAATTTAAACACTGAAAGAAATAATCTTATGCCATGATATTAGACATTATGCGAGGACGAGTTATATATAAGTGAATTGAAACAGGATAATATCCCATAAGCATAATGAGATTTCTTATTCCAGAGGTAAAATAACTTTAGAATGCATGCCTGACTGGAAATGAAAATATAAAAGAGAAAACAACACGAATAAATGAATGATGAAGGAAGGAAAGGGGGAGCAAGGGTGGAAAGAATCAGTGCCAAGGAGATTCAAACTGAAAAAGATCAGAAAGATATTCATAGCAACTGCAGGCTAAAAACCAAATTAGTGTGAGAAACTAAGGGTGATCTTGAAGAACACTCCTAAAAACCTTACTGAGCCATAGATAGCCCTGACACTACTACACTGCAAAACCTTTGGCATTCCACAGACTTAAAGGAAGGAACAGCTACCAGCTGAAGATTGACCAAATTTAAAGAAAATTAAGGAAAAGGACCAAAGCTGAAAGGCTAATCTTCCAACAGCACTCTTGGAAAGCAATAAAAGCAATACAATCCTGATATTTGCAGAAGGGTGGAAATATGACTGAAGATACAAGTTCTTCAGTCCTCTTATTTCATCTCTTCCCTCCATCACCTATTCATTTTCATCACCCAGTTGTCTCTTACACCTGCTCTGGTTTACTTTTAAGATGAAAACTTTAATTTCCCCATTCCTTGGGCTAACAAAATTATGAAGTCCTTTTCTCCCTCTGCATGATATCTACACCCAGCACAATTTTAAATAGTTCTTCAAAAAAAAACTAATATGATGCAAGATTGCAGGAACTACATAATTTCTACCCCAAGTGGCGATCGTGTTCAAAATGAGGGGGTCAAACACATTTCAATATCCTTTAGGCACTTCTCTATCACTAGAGATGCAAAGAGCAAGAGCTCATGTATTTTTAAGTATAGGAACCAAGAGGAGGACAAACCCTTAAGAAAAGCTGCAGAACAATTTTCAGTGAGGCTGACGTGAGGTTTTCAGTGCCAGGCAGCAACATCCTATGAGCACTCTGTCTGCATGGTTTTATCTCACAGTGAGGATGGGCCTTCAACAGGTTGGGCACACAGGATTGCACCCACTCCGGGGAGGGCCCAGCACACAGGTAAGCACCAAAGCACACCCTAAATCCAAATGTGCTCCCTTTTCACCCTCTGCACATATTCCCACAGCCTGGGGCAGCTCCAGGAGGGAAAGCTCTCTCACCCATGGGAGGGCTCACATTTAACTGCAGCAAACCAAGCAGAGGTTTCCAGCTGGCAGAGCAGAGAATGTGGTGCTGCTCTCTTGCTCTTTCATGGTCCAGGCACGTTTTTGTCCTCGTACTTAGAGAGTGCTGCTGCCGCTGCTGCTGATTAGAGAAGTGACTGGAGCATCTTTGCTGATGAAAGCTAATGTGAAGTGGACACTTGAGACAAGTACTCCAGTTTCTGCTGAATGAACCATCAGACACATGGGAAAAAAACAAAAACAAAAACTTAAAAAAAAAAAAAAACACTGCATTATTTCTTAACTGTTTTGTTTACTGTAAGACTCTGTCTACAACCACCAAGCCCTCAGTATTTGCAGGCCAAAACACCAGTAATGGAGATCTGTTAGGAACCCTCAAAGTCTCTATATTTGGCTCAGAAGAAGCATCCTCCCCCTCTGCATGAGCTCCTCCATATACCGTCATCTGACAGGGTTTCACACTTACCTGGTTCTCTGGAAACTGCAATGGTCTCTCCCTAAACCAAAATTTTCAAGCACTGGAAGAGAGTTTCAGTAAAAAGGCAGATACATGGGTGCAGATTCCCCAATTCTTAGTGTAGTTCAGCTGCTCTGGGAGGGTAACAGTAAACCACATTTGCCAAAAATTAACTTTCACTTAAAAAAAAAAAACATGTAAACCTAAGGAGCACTACTGGCAAATGTTTGTTACCAAAGGCAGGTATTCCAGCTGAACTTCACAAGGAATAGAACTCTTAAGGCTATTTTACAGAAATCTCCACCTTCTGTACATACAAATATGAAAGTAATTTTTAATATTCCTTTCTGCTCATGCAATGCCCACAGTGAACAAGTAGGGACACACTTTGTGTGTACTATAAATATACAGTCAAAAACAAAGTTTGAATGGATTTGCATGAAGTAATAATAATAAAAAACTTTTAAGCTTGGTTTATCTCCCAGATTAATCAGGTCTGAGGAATCTGGTTTATTCCACAGACAGTTGAAACTATTTAAAGCCTGGTTAACAAGGTCTATTAAAGAAAAAAAAAGATACATTTGTACCCTTAGAAATAACCAGAGCTCATAATTTACATAATGTGGCTCCTCAAAAGATTTAGAAATGGTTGTACCATGAGAATTATCTGAACCACCTCAGATTTTCACTAGGTGCTTTTGTTATAAAAAACACTCAACACAGTATAAAATGGAAGTAAAGAAAACCACTACAGAAAAAAAATTCTGCCTTTAGGGCTTTCCAGATTATTTCTAGACCTGTCAGTGTCTTCTGATTACTTAGAAAGTTATTTCGTATCCCTCAATCTGCCTAATAACCACTGTGCTGAGTTACCTGAGCCAGCAGACAGTCCATGATTGGACTTCTTCACTTCTCCAGCCTTGAGGACTGGGGCAGAGAAGATGCAGAGGCTGTTAACAGAGTACAGCCTCCCCTTTGCCACTTCCCCCTTCATTTCTTACAGAAACCTTATCGCAGAAAGGTTGGAGCAGCATATAATAACCCCCCATTCATCTTCACTACTAAATTCATATTTTACAAGTCCAAGGCTGTCCAAAGATTTGCTTCATGTTAAACTGAGATACAATTTTTGAAAGAGTCTAAACTTACGCTCCTAAAATTCATGGGCTTCTTATTAAATAATGTAATTTTTGCAAGAGATGAATACTGAAGAACTCACACTGAAACCTATTACAGCCCTAAAGTCACACTGAAATTAGCCCATATAAGTGCCAAAACACACACTGCTCCCAGCAGAGCCTTCAGGACAAAAAAATACAGCATAAAACACACCTTATTTTGATTGGCACAATAAGCTCCCTACTCCAAGAATGAAACTGATTTTATCAGAGGGTGACTCAGCTTCTGTGTAAAGAATAAATTAGTAACTGAACCAGGACAGACATCCTTCAGGCCATTGGTCTTAGATTCGGTTTGGTTTTTTTTTTTTTTAATTTCCTTTTTCTTTTTTGAAGGCTACCTGGGGTGGACTAGGCTAAGTGTGAGGAGTGATGGCTTCATCTTTTGTTCAGCCTCGCAGCCAAGGTGGTGTGGAACAGTCAGTGTGAATTCTCAGCAGAGCCATGATTTGTGTTGAAGCCCAATGTGTTGCAGCTTATTTCCTTTGGCTGCTCCAGCATTTGCCTTCTGTATGATTCAGCCTTGTGCTCCTAACAGCCTCAGTTGATGGGGATTTCTTCCGAAACTTCTATACAAAAAGGTATCACTTCAGGACACAATCGTGCAAGGCTAGAGATGTGGCTGTTAGCATTAACCAGTGTCTGAAGCTCCTGAATTCTTCGTGGTTTTAACATCCACGATTTAAGCATGTAGACAGCCCTGGTTGGGACTCAGTTTATTTAGAAGAGCTTTCACCATCTGTTCTTCCAAATTCTGAAAACATGAAGAAAATACACTTCACAAGCAGCTACAAACACAGATGAGCTCTGCAGTTTATATTGGAATATACTGCATAGAGGACAAATCATTCATAACATCTCTGAGGTTTCTCCGTCAGGCATAAATTGAGGATTGAAGTTCTAATGCTTTCACTTTTTGCCATAGTGAAAGAATTCTCTGGTTTACATGAATTCACCATCATACATCTTCACGCTATTAAGCAGAAACCCAAACTCTTTGAAACTAAAATGACTTAAAAGATTTTCTAATTAAACTGGCCAACTTCACCAATACATCACCTGTCATCACACAGTTCTTACAAGATTTTTTGGTTACCTAGAAATTAAAATCTCTGAATAATTAACAAACTACGTTACAGCTACAACATAATTTAAACAGCTTCAAACCACAGTCCAATGAAGAAAATCAATGAATATCTACTTTTCTTAAAGTACAACTTCCAGCCCTTATTCCTGACTTTTCAACCTATTTCCACCTACTTGACAAATCGTGCCTCAGCAAACTCTGTCCCAGTTTTCCAGACATGGGTATCAGTTGCCTGCCTGCTGGAGGTAAGGCACTGGAGCTTCCCTAAGCAGACTTCTGTGAAGGACCCTCCAAACCCTTACCTGTTCCACAAGCTTCCAAGGAAGCAGGAGCCTGCCCAAACCTGCATGGACAACAGTCATTCCAGGCAGACAAGAAATACACTCTTCCCACTCTCCTCCTGCAAGGACTCATATTTCCACAATTTACTCCCAGGTGAACTGGCTTGACAAGAAGCCACACCCCTGAAGGCTGGAGAAACAAATCCTTCATTCTCAGCACTAACCCTCAGTATATGCTGTCACAGTGTTATGCTGATGCTTCCCTGAAGATGGCAAACCATCCTCCTTCACAGGCCTGCTCTTCTGCCTGTCATCTTTAGAAGGGCCAGATCTGCCTCAAAACCTGTGAAGAATGCAGTATGTGTACAAAGGGGAAGGTCAGCAAGCAACACCCTTTTGAAGGTACCCATAAACCCTCCTGCCCTCAGAATCAGTCATGTCCTTTTTTGCCCCCTTCTATAGATAGATTACTCTTTCTTGTCTCAGCAATGCAGAAAACTGGGAAAGTCAGTGCCAGAATTGACAAGACAAAGAGAACCCTGGTCTTGGCATTCATTGATGATTCATTTTCTGTACCTTATTTTATTTCCTCTTGGGCAATCATACCCTTGCTGTTCCCCTGCAGTACTGTCCATAGGTTATCAAATTCAGATCAACTCAGCCATGGTCAAAGTACCTCTTGTTTCTGCAGGGCACTTACTGTAGAACTGGCCAAAAATACCAGCCAGATGTTTTGCAACAAAAAAGCATCTCTGCATCAAAATCAAAGACTGCACAATATTGTGCCACTTTCATTAAAGGTTCCATGGAACACAAGTTTAACAATCATTTTGATTGTGGGGTTTTTTTTTTTTTTGGTTAAAATTTTACCCATTTATTATTAATTTTATGCATTAAAAATTACTATAGAATGATGTTATTTGCCAATATACTATACCCAAATTCACAAGTTAATCTTAAAATAATTCAGTTACGAAACAATACTGGTTAATGGCCTTATAAGAAATTTCAGGCTTTTATTCTAGTACAGAAGGAGAGGAAATATTTCAGATAGAAGAAATTTCTGTCCCCCCTAGGATTAGCCATCATAAAAACACCAACATGTCCCTTTGAACCTTAGCTAACAGACTTTTTAGGCTGCTTCCAGGCCCAGAGGCCAATTGCTAGGGCCCACAGCCCTTCTGGGGATGCAGGACATGCACAGGGCCTCCCAGATAAGAAAGGAGAAGTGTCTCTTTGCTCCAGCCAGTGACAGGATACTAAAGAATGTCATTTATCACATGAACTCCAGCACTCTCAAACCAGCTCACTTCCTCTCTTTCCTGGCTCCCTGTCGGCTTCACCCAAATAAGCTCCATCCCACAGCAATAATCTTTTTCCATGACAAGCCCTCAAAACCCCCAGAGGTTTAAACGGGAACATGATGACAAAGCCAGGAAACTCACACTAGTTAAAGGAAGGACAACTGTCTATTAATACGATCATGAGCAAAAGCATCTGTCAAATTCTTTTTTTAACATAATCTTAATTTCAGGCTTAACTCCAGTTTATGAATACATAAAAGAAATTTCTTGCATAAATTATTCAGTATGAATTAAACATCCAGTTACACATGGCTGACAGATTTCTATCAAAAATAAAACAATTCATTCATATAAGCTGTCCATTTGGCAAACATTCATTTTATCCTCTTACAGGTAAAACAGATATTTTCAAGTGTCACGTATCTTTATGTCAAAAGGAAACCTATACAATAGAAATCACATATTTGGAAGAACTTGGCACATTCCGAGGTTTGCAAAGTTGGGGTTTAAGAGGTATTTTGGTTTGGTGTCTTGTTTAAGAAAAGTTTTGGGGGGAAAAAAAAATGTATCTAATAAGACAGTTTATAAAAAAGGGAAAAAAACTTTTTTGAAGAGACAAAGTATATGAATCCTTTCCCCAGTAAAATCACTTCTGCAGGTATAAAATCAGGACTTCTACATTTAGAAAAAACCACTTTAATTTTCTTCAAANCTGGGCCACCCAGCACACCCAGGCAGCTCTCACACGCCTCCCACCCCTATTTCCAGTGCTGATGACACAGATGCTGCCGGCAGCCTTCACAACAGCCCTGTCATACCTAAGTTCTAATCATCCTGTTTCTCGGATGGAAGCAAAGTGGGTATGGTTCACCTTAAGGGAGGAAAAGCTTATGGGGACCCAGTGTGATCTTAATTTCAGATCTGCCTACTGAAATCAATCTATGCATTAGCCCAGCTTCAGGTTTATCATTATGTGTAAAAAACTTAATCCTGAGAAGTTAGTTCCAGCAGGCAGTATTCTTATGTTAAGAAAGGGGCCTGCCATGCACAGTAGCTACTGCCCTGTAAATGTTTCCCTTTCTGTGTGCTGTCTTTTCCCATCTTGCATCAGTGGCTTGAATTCAAATACCTAAAGTAGCTTTTACAGCAATGTGAAGAGTGGAACAGTGCAGCCAATTTCTCTAATGCACTGCCAACTGGTTTTTCTGAGGGAATATATCCTTCTGACTAGGAACTTGGTTTGCATTTTTAAATTTTACAGGGGGTCTTTGAAGAAAGGGGACCTGTTTGACTTCAGCAGTTTAAAAACTCAGAAGGCAAATATCAAATAATTTCACTGAACTTTGAACTTAAAGGGGATAACATCAAAAATATCCTGTCTGCTTCTCACCCTAAAGCACCACCTCCCTTTGCATCTGGGGATCAGATGCATAAATGGAGCCTCCTCTTCACCGTATTTTGGGGAATGTAGCTTAGAAAGTTCACCAGGACAGGCATCCCAGCCACATGTCACTGTGCATGTGTCTGGCCTCCTTTGCCAGGGCTGCCAAGCAACCCAGCCACAGGGAAGGCTGTGCCTGCCCTCAGCTGAACTCAGACACGCTGCGGTACAGGGAGGCAAAGCTGTGCGAGAGCCTTTGGAGTCATCTTTTCTGCTGAACCAGAAGATGAACTCAAGGTCAGTACTCTAAGGAGTAGGAGGACAGGGGATTTAGACACTGCTGTTATGCAGCTGAGATGTTAGTGAGAGCAGTTAAAGGAGAATGTTTCCGAGAGTGGGTTTATTCACTGATGTTTTCTTGCTGGCCGAACCATTATTACAGAGGACATGCCATATAGTGCATTCCTGCTCTGTTTCCTGGCCTTCAGAAGGGGGAGTGGTGGTTTTGGTTTTGTGGGGCTTTTTTAATTTCTTCTATCCCAATCCCAGTCAAAGTATTAATGAGGAAATTGACAACTTGAATTCACCTAGTCAACAAAGTAACGAATTGTGTTTGCTGGAAGAAATTATGTGCAAATCAGCAACTTTTAGATAACTGAGGGGTCTCATTTACTCCAACAAAAATCTGTTGCTTTGCCCCTGTTGTATGACAAGCTGCAGATGGGCTGGGGAATGTGTGTTCAGATGGATAGAATTATAGTGGGTTTACATTCAGAACAGCAGAGAGCTGAGGCTGAACACTGCAAATAAAAGCTGACCCATCTGGTGAGAGCAGATTGCATCAGAGGCTGTTCTTATTTCCCTTGCAAAAAGTCTACGCACAGGACAACAGTCACACTTTGAGAGGAACAAGCTTTGTGCTACCAGTTCTGGGAGTGGACAGACCGTACCCAGAAACCAAGACCTAAAGGATCTCTACCTCAATTTGAAGAGGTTGGGAATTACAGTTTGAGTCTTCTATTGTAACTCTGGTTTTGACTATTTCCTTCATCTCTGTACCCTTGTGCCTGCCAGAAGCCCATGCACATAGTCACCAGTTCAGTCTCTTATCTCCTCTAGGTACTTCAGTTTTCCATTGCCAAAGGGGAATATAAAATATATTTAATATATACTTATATATTTAACACACACTATACTGAAAATAAATTATTTCACAACTAGCTTTCCAGGCTGTTTCTTAGATCTGAAGCCATAGATGCCTACACGTGCCCATAGCTTGGAAAGCACCACATCACTCCAGCCGGGGAGCATGGCAGTGACCCAAACCTCTGCCACACATGCCAGCACTCAGCACGAGGCACAAACAAAATGATAACCTCGGTCTCACTGAACATGCTGGTCTCAGACCACCACGCCATCACCAGCTACTGCCAGGACCAGTGTTTCAGCTTTTTCACTTTTAGAAGAGCCAGTTGCTGGCATGGTCTGTCTCTTCCTCAGAATGTGCCAATGGCACATGGGCTCCAATGAAAGACAACATTTCATGATATAAAGCTTAAATTTTTCTTCCCTTAATTTCAATCTGTTGCTCCCAGCATGCCGCTCATCATTATGGAAATGAAGCCTCCTTCTTGGCATTTACACCCTTCAGAAACTTGAAGATTTCAATATTCTCAGAGAAAATGAGTTTATCTGCTTCTTTTAAATGGCCCAAGCCAAGTTCACTTCAGCTGGGAAAGAGACTGGAGCATGAGCCAAGGAAAGCCTCTCTTCACTTCTACTTTTTAAAGCAAAAGTTTCAGCAGAGAAGTGGTACTTTCAGCCCTTACACCTTTACAGGCTTGGATAAAGCAATTGACATAAATTTCATTTAGAACAACTTAATTTTTCTTGCTGAAGCAGCTGTCTCTCCACATGAATACATCTCTTATGTTTTCTCAGAAAGACGGACAGAAGCCTTCTCTGTCAGAAGTTACCAAGAGCTCATTATTAGTGTTGAGCTAAATGACAGATAGCAGTGTCCCCTGGCCTCACAGTGCTATAGGCCTGAGTCAGGAAAAACATTACCACTCACTGAATCAACAGAATCATTTTACAGTCATTTTTTGGAAGATTGTCTGGGGAAGTCTAGCAGTGCTTCCCTTTAGCTGTCGACAAGGAACCCAGAGTTGAAAGCGCTATGAAACATAAATAAAACAGAGAATAGCACTGCCATGTGAGCTTTGCACTTGCTTTACAACTGCTTCCTTTTGCTGCCCCAGCAGAGATGTGCATAACCTGACTGAACATATTCATTTGTTCAGCAAGGCTGCTGGCTGTTTCCACCTCCCCAGACAAAGGGCTGATTATTTCCTCTCATGTTAATGACTACTCCTATAGGCAGGTAGGCTGCCATCTCTCTCTCATCACTACCTCTCCTTTTCACAAAAAGAAAGATCCCTCCTTGTGGCACTGAGGGGAACACAGAGTCCTTTGCGCTGTCAGCAGTACCTGCCTGGCAAAAAAGGGCCAGGGCTTTTACTGCTCTGAATACCCCCTCCTGAGACACACTATATTGTCAATTCCTTTCACCAGCCCCAATACCAATCCCTTTGTAAGGCCTAAAAGACAAGTCCATCCTTAGCATAACACTACTGCCCTCGGTAGAGTGTAGTAAAGTTGAATTTAGACCTAACTTTACTTTGATTTGCTTTAAAAGCTGCTTTGCCCATGTGTGTAATTACTAGAGGCAGATTCCTTCCTTCCCAATATTAAACCTCATCTCTCTACCTGCTATTTCATCTTAATACAGCCATCTGAGTTATAGACCTGCCTACATGAAGCAGATCAATAGATGCTCTCCCATCCCTGCCAGTAATAATTCTTTATCAGATATGTCTTTGCCACTTGCCTTTTTAATGTTTTTGTGTAGGAGGTAAGGGGGCTGGCAAGTATTTTTGTTAGTTTGGTGTCTTTGTTTATGATAGATGGAAAGCTTGCCAACAACACACCAAATGCTCTCTAATTAAAGTCAGTTCAGCGGCTGTGATTAGACGAATTGTGACTGACTTCTAAACCCTTCACTTCTCAGCCATAAATCCCTCCTGTTCCCCAATCACCTGCAGCGATGACTAATGCCAGGTTCCCGTAGTTACACTGGAAAAGGGGGAAGTCCTTGGGGATTAGACAGAGTCTGCTGCCTCCAGCTTATTTTCAGGCTTTCAGGCCCATGAAAAAAATTAAATATGATGAAAGAAACCATATTAACTATATTGCTCCTGTCCTCTTCATTCCTGGCCGTGTTAAGTGCTGTACACAGCTCATTTTATTTTCAGTTGATATTAACTGCCATTTCCCGACATATTCTCCTCCACTGGTTTCCTGATTCATTTGTCATTATCGTTCACACATGCAGACTTCGACTGCAATAGCCAGCATCCCTATTAAAAAAAAAAAAA
>VYZQ01029612.1:19729-46646 GCA_013400655.1 Mystacornis crossleyi
AAAAAAAAAACCCAAAACCACAAACTTAGGGATCCATTCTCTCTTTCACCATAACCATGTCTGTTGCAGTGGGGTTTGGCCTCCAACCTTCCCTGGGAGACAGCTTGGCCCGTAGAAAGAATCAGAGGACGATATTCTTTGTAGATATTCAGAGATGTTCTTTATTCTCTCACAGCCTCGTGGCTGGGCCTAGGACAGACTGTTCCAAGAGCTCTCTAGAATCATCTGAACACCCCGCTAAGTACAGCATTACCAGGGTGGGGTTACATTTGAAATGACCAATGAGGAACAGGATTTAGGCACAATAGCATCAGGGAGCCTGGAAGCCCCGTGTAACCTGACCCATGTTCCCACTCCCAAGATCCATCCCCCCAGGGGGTGACCTCCACAGATGTCAGCATATCTGTGGATTTTCACTCCTCACTTACATCAGCAAAAAACAACCGAAAGGTTTCCTCCTGTCCAGTGCTGGGCATCCACAGCTCTAAGGCATGGAAGTCAATAGCTCTCAAACACAGATTCTTGTTAGAGATAAAATTAGGTAGGCATGACAAACAGATTAATCCTTCCCCACATCTTCAAGTGCAGTTTGCAAGATAAAGTAACTGCAATACTAATAAGCTTATCTTTTATTATAAACACAAAGCCCAGTTTCATTATAAAGTAAAGGAATAATCATGCATCTTAATTTTTTTCCCAGCTCTAGGGGAATTTCCACCTCATCCCCACATTTCCTCTGTAAATGGCTCCATGGCACAGGCAGCTCATTATGCTCAACTACTTTTCCTGAAGATGGGTGGCTTGAAAGAGCAAGGCTACAAAAATTAAAAAAACTTCTCATGGAATTAACACAGCATGTTTTTTATAGCACAGTTTTCTCAGGGAATTCCCATTCCTATTATCCACCTCTCTGCTCTACTACCAGCACCTACAAAGGTAAAGCAATTGCAGTCTTTCAGCAAGGCAGAGATAACAGCAAATAGTTTGCTTATGAAATATGTCAACAATTCTCAGCCTCAGCCAGAGACATTCTCAGACGCTAAGAACTCATTAAGCACTGGGTAGAATTAACTCTTTGCACATTCTAAATAGGGCTTGTTAACAGAAAACGTTTCTTAAGAAAGCACAAGGAGAAATCTCTTACCTAGTAAGGTTGCACAGAAAGAGTTGGGCTCCTGACAGCCTTAAATGTCTGATCATCACTAATGACAAAAGGCTTATTAGAGTTCTCTCTGTTTTAATTAGATTTATGTGTTTTCAATATGAAAATAAGGTTAAGGGCAATTTGTTCTTTACAGCTCTTTAAAGTTAAAATGCTCTTAGATACTAGACCACAAAGGTTGGTTTGGTTTTTTGCACCTGTTCTATGACAGATTATTCTAATCACAAACTCCTCTTCATAAAGAAAAAGGAAAGACATCTCTGCAGTCTATATTTCATTTTTGTCCCCAGTACCAAGTATAGTGTTTCCTACAGGAATCTAAAGCAAATAGGGTATATTCTGGCCATAACCCATCATAAACACTAGCTAATATCTGTCACAATATATTTCACTCTAGAGTGCTCTGAACCCAGGCAGGCACAGCAGCAGTTCTGCAGTGTGCCTGCCCCTGACAGGACAGCTGCCGTGCAGTTCCTGAGGTGCCCAGTGCAGGCTGGAGCGGGGCCGTCCCTGCCCAGCCCCGGCGGCGTGCGGAGGACAGTGCTGGAGGGGAGGCCGGCCCCGCAGCACACCCGCCGGCCAGCTGTGTTGCTGGGGAATTTTGTCGTGGCAGGTGTCAAACACAGCTGCTGGCACCAAGCTGCTGTTTGTTGCGGTGCGCTATTTTTACTGTTCTTTTCAGTTTTAAAATGCTTTATTGTTCTGTATTGGTTTAGCCCTATTCCCCCTCTCCCCCGGGTGGTAGATCCCACACCCAAGCCATTCCCCCGGTCTTCCCTTTATGGCCTTCCCCTTCCTTTTATTCCAGTACCTTCCCTGCCCATCACCCAAACCCCTCCCTTTGTTCCAGTCCTTTCCCTGTCCGTCACCTAAGCCCTCCCAGCTTTCCCTTGTGTGGCTCCTGTCAGTCTCCCCAGACCCTGCCCCTTCCAGTACTCCTCGATGCCCCACTGGGGCGTGTGACCCTTCTCCCTCTGCCCCTTTGGGTGATTGGGCCTTGTCCCTGTCCTTCCTCTTGGCATCCCTGCCCTGGAAAACCCCCATTGGCTCCTGGCTGGGATCCACCCTCTGTTCCCTCCCCATATTTAAGTTGTTGCACAGCCTGTATCCTCACTTTTATTCTCCTGGACCCCGTGGAATAAACTTCAAACTGCACCCGAGGAAAAGGCCTCCCTGCCTTCCTTTACCCCTCTCCTCGCCGGGGTGGCTGACAGACGACCTTGGGGCTTTGGCTCTCTGGAGCTTGAAAGAGCTGGAGCTCCAAAGGAGCAGCGGCAGGACCGTAGGTCCCAGGTTGCTCCCCACTCTCGCCGCGGTGGCCGTAGCGAGCTAGCCCGTGGTCAAGCGGTCACCACGACAGCTGTTGCTGTGCTTCCAACCCAAAAGCCAAACCGCTGCCCATCCACATTATGTAAAAATCCCCACAAGTTTTGGCAACCATCAAATTACAGCAGGACTTCTCTATCCTCTATGGAGAAAGATGCTGCATTATGAGGGAGATTATGTCAAGTCAATATCTAACATCACAACAGAACATCTTTGCCTATGAGAACACTGCATAGATAATTTTTTGGGTGTTAGTTTGTGGTGGTGTCTGTTTTTAAAAAATAAATTCAAAATTGTCTCTTCAGACAACAGTCAAATCACACTATTTTGCAATTTAAAAGCTGTAACATTAGACAAGAGCCTTAAAAAGAATTAAAATAATAATAAAGAATAACTGCATACACTCCAAATGTTACGTTAAACTTTTTGATAACATCATGTAATATGGATTTGCTGCTCTCTTAGTGAAGGGAAAGGGAGGGAGAGGGTGTGGATAAGAGCAGAAGAATCCTATTCTGTCTTCAACACCTGCTGGAGAAAACTATTGGATCCAACTGAGCTCTGTAGATCAAGCTGCATCAAGCTGAAATCTGTAGACAGATTGACAATCTGATTATTAATCTTCCTTGAAAATGCAGCAAGTAATTATTTGGGGGAGGGGAGAAGAACAGAAGGAAGACGTAAAACAAGCATGGCAACCATTTTTAGTTCCTCAGCCATTGTTTTCATCCCTTTAACTGAAAATTGTACCAAATGCCAAATCAATTGTTCCACGACCTTGCACTAAGTGAAAGGGTAAAACAAGAATCTCTTAAAATGATAAAGGTAGGCTATCACAGCTTGCAAAAATAGTAATCAATAAACCACTTCCCATTTAACAACCCTCCCTCTAACCAGATCGGAATTGAACGCACTGTGCCTATACTACCCATTTGAGGGGGAAAAAAAATAAAATAACAAAAAAAACGCACCACATTTGGGCCAGATAAATGCATATAGGATAATTACAAATAATCCTTTTATGATTCCAAATCATAAAATTAACAATATGCACCTTATTTGGCCACAGAAGTTACAAACCAAGAACTTATTATCACCTTTATTCTCACAGCAGGAGCAGCATAATCCATTTTAATTCTGTTCCCCTTTCTCCTAAGTATCCCCAGTCTTATTTGGTTTAAATCCTCATCTGCACTGAAAGGTGAGGAAAGACTGTTCTCAGTTCTGCCTAGATGTGTTTATTTTCTGTCTATAACTAAAAACTAATACTCTGTGAGCTTCATTTATTTGATTCTTTCCATTTCATGGTTATTCTTCTTACCACCTATGTCTTCTTTTTTTAATCTGTAACATATTGCTGGGATTCTTCTAACAGCTTCCTTGCAGTGTACATAGATACACTTAAATTGCACACATGAATTATTTTTAAAGCTTTCTGGGCATTTCTGGTGTTTACAACACCTGGTATAACAAGATTCAGACCCTGACTGGGGTCTCTGGGCCTTCCCACACACAAATGATGTGCACATACCATTGTGCCCATCACATTAGATTGAAGATTGTTAGTGTCCCCATTTTACAAAGGGGAAAGACTTATGGCACAGAGGAACAGGATTATTTGTAGTAGAAGCAGAAGTGTACTTTTTGGTCCCATGACATTTTCAGCCTCCAAATCTCTCTTGCCCACTATGTTGCAATACTCCAGTTTCCCCATTTCCCTCTCCATGCTCCATTCCTC
Organism: Mystacornis crossleyi; assembly: GCA_013400655.1. Lineage (NCBI taxonomy): Eukaryota > Metazoa > Chordata > Aves > Passeriformes > Timaliidae > Mystacornis > Mystacornis crossleyi. Next base: position 23,956 of record VYZQ01029612.1, read on the forward strand.
CCCTTTCACTTTAGAGCACATCATAGTGTACATTACTACCCTTCCTGACTTTTCTCCCCTGCTTTCATTTTCATGGTCTTTTCCTTGTGAACACTCTTCCCATTACACACATCCAGAGTGCCTTTGACAACCTCATGTGCAGCACTGACTCTGCTGCACCATCTGCACAAACCCCCAGAGCAGCTCCTCTGCCTACTGCCCACACAGTTTCTCTCTGCATCAAGGCGGGCACCCAATGCTGCCACAGTCCTGCCCTTCCCATGGGGTCTCTGATCGAGCCTGGAAACCTCTCCTCAGGCTGCTCCATTTTGCTTCCTTAGTTGCTGACCTCCAGCTGCCCTGCTGCTTCAGGCAGGTCTCTCGCAGTGCCTTCACCGTGGCAGTGTTACATGCTGAAGTTGTTCATCCAGGGTGTTATTTGAATCAGCTCAGATTTTCTAAAATAACATTTTCTGTTGGAGCTGTAGGCTTGGCCTTATGCACCACTGCACCCAATGCTTTGCTACTCTTCTCTGAGCAGCTGCTGTTGCCTCTGGAGTACTGGCAAGCTGCTTTCCTTAGTCAAAACATCAAATCCCCTGCTGCACCCAGTAAGTGCCTCTCATCGTCAGGAATGGGAAGCAGGACTTAATTCCCAACCAATTTCCCTCAGTTGCTGCTCTCCTAGAGCAAACCACGGCAGTTCCTGCTCCCTGGGTGTTGGCCAGCTAGGCAAAAAGCCCGAAGACACAAGTAGAGCAGCACAAACAATTCCCTGTCTGGTACATTATCCTCGCTTTAATTCAGCATTCTGTTTATTATCCAGAATATTAAGCTCATATCCTGCTTCTCTGCAGTCAAGATAAATTTAGACGGTGAAGGTGGATCAGTTTTTGAGAGTAAGCCAAGCCAGGAGTGCCAGGTCACTTGTCCTCCTGCTCTAGTTTGTTGACACATATGTACACACTTGGAGAAGACCAGGCTTGGCAATAGCAATCTGCAGCTTGGAACTTAGAGATGCAGAAGTGCTCTGAATAACAGCTCTGTTTGTAGCCTCAGTCAGGCTGCTTCTCCAGCTCTGGGGATTCCAAACACCACGTGTAGCTTCAGGAAGCCACACAGACCTCATCCGCAAGGTCTGGTTTGTCCAAGGCCTGGGCTTGTCTTGTAACATGAAATAACAGAATACAAAACTCAGTGCAACGTCCCCTCACAAACACCGGGCACACGGAGAGCGCCATTTGCCTCCCATCAAACAGAAAGTCACAACAGAGCATTTGCTCTCCATCCATGTCTAAACTCCAAGAAATGGAGTTCCAAGGGAACAAAAACGTTCACAGCCCCATGTCAAATTCAGCACACATGTTTAAAAAAATTGTAGATGGGGATTCTTGAAGATGTTTAAATACCTAATTTTTTACATTTTCAGATGAAGTTCTCTTGAAAAATGCCAAGATATTTTCAAAATGAGTGTTCAATTAGATTGAAATAATATTTCTAAGAATCTTTTCAGAGAAGGTGGGTTATGATAGTGAAATAATCCAAAACTCTATTTTGCTTCGGGGGGGGGNGCCACCAAAATAAGTATTTCCCATTTTGTTGAAAAGTACATACACAAAATTTGGGTATAAAAACCAAATTGAAAGGCAAACTGTTTAGCTTAAACAAACTCCAGCTTTTGAGCAGCTCTTTCTAGCATCAGTCTATAAGCTACTCTGCTCTCTTTACTCTTCACAACCATAGAACTCCTAAGAAGGCAAATGCATTTTTGCAAAACCTGAGTCCAAAACAGCAACAGATTAAAACTCTCCAAGCTCGAATCATCCCATAAATGTACAGATTCATCTGAAAAAAATTGGATTCATTGCTGGAACAGTGGGATGAAGTTGCATAGGACAGCTTGGGAGGCTACATAAAAACCTCACCTCTTCCTGTGGACAAGCATTACCTCTCCCATCTCTATTCCATGTAACCCTGTTTGAAAAAGGTGTGATTGTTCCTCTGTTTCCAAATGTATACAGCAGTCAACTATATTTCTTCCAGACTGTTTGATGAGGCCACTAGAGCATTTAAAAATGCAGTTCCATTCCCAAGAAAATATTGTATATTTGAGTTTGGATAATGCCTCAGCAAACAAAGGGAAGCATATGTGTTTCCAGAGGAAGAAGCCTTACATCTACACAGCTGGATGCCTATGGCACATCACTTAGAACAGTCAGCCATGCTGCTCCTAGAGCTGCCTTTTGCATACACTACAGGGTTAGATACAGGACTTTTTTTGGTTTTTCTACTGTTTTGACAGTCGTTCTGAAGCAGTATCTAAGTTTAAAGGGCTGTTGAAATCATTGAAATCAGATTTGAAATCAGATCCAAGATCAACAAAGCCAAGTCCTTGAAGGCACATTTTTCCAGCTGACACACAAATACACCTTCTTTCCTTGGTCACTAATTAGAGCCATGTTGAACTTTAAGTCTGGCTCTGCCTTATGCTCACAGAAACTTCAAAAAGGCAGGTAAAGGCACAAAATTATTCTCTCTGAGCACTTGGCTAAATTGCTATTTTCCCCCCACCATGGTTGCTGGGAGTGGACTTAGTTCTTTTTGTTACAGATTACTGTATTTTTTGTGGCACTTCACACATCTCTGCTTTCACATACTTGAACACTTCACTGAAAATAAATAGATATTGCAGTCATACCCTCAAAGAGTTAAAGAAGGCCACAATAAAGGAATCCTTTTTAAAAATGTTAGACTCTGTGACAGTTTGGGCATACACCATGCTCTCCAATTTTCATTTATTACCTGAGGTGACTGCAGTTCACCAAATGTTAACCACTGTGAGCATCACACACACTATATTGGTATCACAGGACACACAAAAGGGCAAGTCATAGACAGCATCCTCAACTATTTTTGCAGTGCACCAGCATGCACCCATCTTTAAGATGATGCAAGCTGGTGTCAAAGCTGCAAGATACCCTACTAAGCAGTTGGAGAATGTTACTGGTTTGAGGCAAATAAGGCACAGCTTTTGCCTGAAAATCAGCTTATTGCCATTGGAAGACTTTGCGCAGCAAAAATAATGCTGCATACAGTCTTTGTGTTTCTCTTTCAGGGTGAATAAATATGTACATACATAAATCAAGTTATATATACAGTTTATCTGCAATGCAGTCAAGAACTGTATCTGCAGTACATAAGAAAAACACTCCAACTAGCTTTGGGCTAGACAGTTCTTATCCATATCAGTAAGACTGCAGATCCCATTCAGGATCCCAAGTTTGTTCCCAATAGCTCAGACCATGCTCCAAAAGCATGGCTGCCTTCAGAGGGGAGCTTTACCACAGCTGTTTGTCCTTAAGTCTTCACAAGGATCACTTCTACCCTAGACTGAAGTAAAGGTATGCTCCTACCAATCCCTTAAAGTCTGCATTTTGCTTTTCCTCAGAGAAGCTGATCCTGGACACATTATCACAACTCCCAACACGATGCTAATGCCACAGTTGATCACTTGGACTGAAGAAACAGGAAACAGTTTAATAACTGTGCCTGAAAAATACTGGAAGTCTTCGACATTCCTATTCCTTATGATCATATGGTCTTGCAAGATTATGTACATTCCTGCAGAACTGCTCAAAAAGCTCCCATACATGCTAGTATGGGATAAAACTACTGAAGAACCTCCCTGAAAGTGCACTGCCTCTTATGACTGGCTACTCACTGGGGAGAAGTTCTTGAATATTATGCATAATTGAAAGCCAGGCCTTGAAATCAAAATGCAAAGAAAACAGGAGAATTGACTTGTGTCTAACTATTTTTCCTGAGACAACCTTAAGCAATTTCTGTCTCTGCGAACTCATTACAAAATACATTTACAAGCAGGCAGAAGAATTAACATACCGAACTATTGTGACACACATTTTCTTCAAGGGGATCAGTGTAATAGATGGAAAATAAATTCTTTGCCATATTGTACAGGAGGGAGGTCATCTGTGGGATGGATAAGATATTTGGTGTACGGTCAACAGCCTTTTCATCAGTTTCCAGCATCCTACACACTGCCTTATTGTCTGAGCCAGTGGCATCACTCCACAGACCAGAGATAACCAACTACTGACCTGAGACAACAGTGCTCCTGCTTCCCAGGCCCTGACACCAGGACTAAGATTTCAAGTCTAATTGCTTAAACATCATCCCGAAAGTGTTCCAGCTTTTCAGAGGATGCACCAGTTTACATTCAACCTTCTCAGACATCATACAGCAAGCTTCATATAGAAAAGGTTATGATTTATAGAATGCCATCAAAGCAATATACACCTTATCTAACTCTTTAGAAGCAGATGTCGCATTTCAGTATTAGTTTCTACCAGTGATAGGAGTGTCACGCTCTCATTCACTCTCACTGTTCACCCTTTCTCTTAATTCCATGATTATTTTGATCCTCTAACTCTTTCTGATAATTCTCCTATCAAGATCAAAAACTTGAAACAGTCAAGCACACTTTGACACTGCCTTTGAGCTGTGCTGAAGAAAGATTTATTTGCAAAAGCAAACCCAAAACTGCTTTCAGGGAAATGTTTTATACAGTAGCTTCATCAGCATCTTTTGTTGTGTTCAACCAGTGATTTCAGTAAAATTTTGTTTCATAAGTGTCCTACAAAAACTCTCAGTAAATCATGCTAAATTAAAATTATAGCTAAATTAATAGAAGCCTTGAATTCATGGAAAGAGAAGATGAGAATTGTGCTTGTGACAACTTTAACTATGCTAAAACCTGGACAGCAACAGAGGTCTTATCCATCAACTCACTAATTAAAAATACTAGAGAATACAACCAACAACAAAACACTTATAACTCAACACATTCAGTTTCACCCAATTTGATGATGTCTTCTATGGGTTGCAGAATTCACTTCTCTATTTAAACAACATATTTCAAAAATAATAAAATTCCAGAGATCCACAAACTCAACCAAGGACCACCAATGAGAAGTTCAACAACAAACACAGGAGTTTCTACTCAGGTTTACTGCTATATCTGTTTCATTATCCCCAGTAATTAACACGAAAAGCTGGAACTTGTAATAACAGAAGGAAATGAGACTTCTTACTTTTGCTGACAAAACCAATAGCAACCTTACTGAATTATTCTGGCCTGCGATGGTAGTCAGACTTCCCATGGATAAAATTATTAGCTTACAACAGAACACAATGCCCAGTGATAAAAAGCAGTACGCAGAGAAGTTATCAGAAATTAGGGCCAAACATATCTTTAGGTGATTTCAAGACAAGAAGTAATTTTAATTTGAATTAGAATTATTTTCATATCACTGAATACGAAATTATCCCTAGAAGATAAAAGGGCTTTGTTCAGGGCAGCATTAATGCAGAGTGTCTCTCTTCCTTCAAGGAAAGAGAAAACCTACATAGTTTTTTATAAATTATGTTGTCTGCTTCAGTTCTTGTGGATTTTCACAGCATACATTAGTTTTGATGGTTTTGGGGTTTGTCATTTCCCCTTTAACTATTTTCTCCTCCTTTGTGTATAATTAAGCATTTCCCCCAGACTATGTTGGAAATTAGATTTTCACTTGAGCCATTCTTAGCTATAAAACAGGAATGAATCTGGGATTGTAAAAACAGCTTATTTACATTTTGCCATTTTCAGAAGAGACAGCCTGGAGGAGGCCACTGCATTACTCATAATGCTTTTCTCAGAGCTCATCTAAAGGGCTCAGAAAGCTGCAGCCTCCACAACAGAATTCACAGGGATGTTGTGGTGTGAATGGAGAAAGGAAGAAAACAAATAAGAACCAAAAAACTTAAGACAATAAACTAACAAATAGTGGGTGTGACAGAGCATGGGTTTGTGAACCACTGGTTTTACAGTAGAACTATAAGTATATCCAATTTTGACATAACCCAGTGAAAACCAGAGAGGACAAAAAGGCAAATTCTGAGGAAAAAAAGTCAGTTTTCCATGGTATATTTGATGTTTGACAACAGTCCCAAGACAGCCTCTTCAAAACAGTCAATTCCTTCTGCTGCATCTTTAAGAAAAAACATTTATGTGGCCTTTTCTTCCCATAGTCCCAAAAGTTATCTGTTAGCAGGTCAAATTCTTCTTTCAGGGAGAAGACAAGAAACAAAGCCACTTCCTCTGTTACGCATTACTAATTAGCTCCAACTTGGGGGGTGGGGGTCAGCATAGTTTGGCAATGCAGAAAGTGTTCTGACAAAATATTCATTGAGGCAAGATGTGCAAATGCTGCTGCCAGCCCACAGACAATGGCTCCATTGTTCTGCAGAGCGTTAATTTGGGAGCAATCTCAGAGGATGCAGCAAAGAATAAAAGGTAACATTTTTGCAAATTCAGCTCACTTTCTCTGCTTTGATGGTGGCTTTTCTTTTTAGGAAAAGATGGTGAGCTGTGCTTAGTGCCCAGGCTCTGTTATTGTAGGGAATTGCTGCTTTGCCAATTTACTGTATGCTAATTTCAATCTAACGACCTAATTCAATTAGATAAAGCAAAGAAACATGCCCTTGATCGTGTTTAAAAAGACTTGAATGAAGAATGAAGGTGAGAACCATGTGATGCTGAGTTACGGTATTAAGTCCTTAGACATGCCTTGTGGAAGACTCCAGCCCCTTCCCCCCTACTGCCTCAGTGCCAGTGCTGTCCCCAGTGACCACGGGGCCAGGCCTGCTTTGAGACAGGCAAGAGTTCCTGCAGCACTGCAGGGAGGTACACGGGACTGATACAGATCCCACACTGAAGCACAACACCGAGAGTCTGCTCGCAACCCAGAACGACAGGAATATCTCACATTCATATTCTTTGTTCTAACAAACCTGGAAGAATTATGCCTTTTGGTATCACAAAGAAATAGTATTTGCAACTCTTGCCTTTCACTGGCAGAGAAAAACCCACATTATTTCTTTAGTTGCCTCCTATCAATAATTTATTGGCATAGTAAATCACACTATCCTTATCTGAACATCTTTATTCTACAGAAGGGGAACACTGTAGACTTATGGTCTCAAAAATAATAAGTTAGACTTACGAATTCACCCAGAATAATACAAGTTCGTCTGTTCAACCCAACAGCACAGTATCTGCTTTTATGCAGGACCTAAAAGTGATCCAGAACGAGCCACAAAGCAAACAATTGAACCTCAACAAGGCCATGAGCAGCATTCACCGGAGAGAACGGAGGAAGAGAGAGGATATCAATGCACTGCAAACTACAACAGTGTACATGCAGTGTGTACTTATTCACAAGACTTTATGGTCAATCAACAAATCCCCTTCCAGCAATACTGCAGCCCTCAGCCTCTTCCCTTTGCTTCTAGTTTCATTGCCCTTACTCATCTTTTCTCCACGTGTTCTTCCAAGCTGCCGCTCTCTTCTTTTACGTATTTCCACAAAGTAAAACACACAGGTGCTAAACAGTTCAAATACAGAGATTCCCCCAAGACACCTCATACTGTGTGAGTAACTTCTTGATAATTTTATGGTTTTGAGTGACTTAGTCTAGATCCCAGACCAGATGTGTTGGATGTCAGGTTCACATTCCCAAGAGCTTCCACTCACAGGGCTGCTGGAACAGGCAGTCCTACACAGGAGGATCTGCAGAGTCTGACACAGCTACCAAAGGGAATTTTCCCACATGGTTGCTGCAGGGGTTGCATCAGCCTCTTGAAGTTTCTCAGAGGGACTTCTCTGCTGTGACTCCTTGTGAGCACAGAACAGCCTTCAGTCAGCTGAGCAATTTGCACAATGTACAACAGGGTAGAAAATTATATAAGGACAAAATCAGTTCCATGCACAGAAACATCCCACAGGGTTAGGTTTGGACCAAACAGTATTCTTTTGAAAGTGCCATATCTATTGCATCTAGCATGAATCAGTTGTTTGCATTAATAATTATCACTCTAACTGGTATCAGGATGCTGAGTCTTATTATTGTTATTTTTTAATTTGGGAACGGTATTCTAAAGTTTGAAAATTATGCATAGATGACGTTGTTAAATGCTTGAGCATATTTCTTCTCATGCTTTTACATGGACTCACAGAGGAAACAGAACCAGGGACTGTTCTGACTTCAGTATTTGTATTGCATTAATACACACACAAAAGTGAGACTTTTTTTTTATTTACTCCTAGCTCTAGTGCTACCAGCCTCCATGTTAGACTGCGAATACTTACATTAAACATTTTTCCCTTCAGTGGTGGGTAAATAACTACAAAGGCCAAAGCCCCCAACAATGAGTAGGTCCTCCGAGCACATGCTGAAACAAGTGATTTCTGTCTCCAAATTCTCCTCTTGTGAGTGGGATTAGCAGCTCAGACCCCAAGTCTTATACTCACCATACATCCTATTTTACAACTAAATGCTTCCACCTTTGGAATCAGCCCCATGTTCCAACAACTCCACAGTGTAGTTAATTGGAAAAAAAAATAGAAGAAAGTAACCTTGACTATGACTGACAGTTTAATGTGGGATTACAACTTGAAGTGCTTATTCTGCTGTTATTCACAGGCTCAGATTTGGATGAAAAGCCATTTTCCCAGAAGGTACAAAAAATAAGAGGTCTCTTGAAGAGTCCTTTGAGCCATGACAAATGAAACATGGACTATTTCAGTCAATCCTACTTTTGGCCAACAAATTATTTTTGTTGAATTATCCTGAAGCAGTCATTCTAGAAGCAGTCTATGGTCCTAGAAAAACAAGATGGAAATTCTTTTATCTGAAGGCTTTTTTCCAGCAATTATGCCTGCTTCTAAAATACATTCACAGCCCTCCAAAACAGTCACATGAATAGTCTTCCAGAAAACAGCACTTTTACACACCTACAATTACCTGCATGTTTCCTTGAAATTACTCAGCTGATTGATACAGGGAAGTTACAGCAAGAGCAACAGCTCTTCAGCTAATGTCCTTAGCTTGAAGTCTACACTAATTTTGTGAAGCCTAATGTGGAGGCCTTGTGGCCAAATGCTTTCCAACTTTCTTCCAGCTGGATCAGATGTTCCAATAAAATACATCATTTCAAGCTATAAATTTTGTCTTTTACGCCGGAATAAGTGCAGGATGCCAGACCTACCAGTGTCAGGATCACCCAATCTATACTTTTAAATATGAAAATCAATACACTAAGGATGCCAGATCCACAAGTCAGAAGCATAATGATTTTAAACAGTAACAAGAAAAAAATAGTTTCTAAGATTGTGTTACCAGCCTTCCTTTGACACATTTCTAGCAAAGCAGCAACTTGAAAATATTTGGCCTTAACAAACTATGAGGTACAGTTTGTTAAAAACCTGTGCTCCCATTCATACCTCAGGTATTTAGTGTGGTTTTTTCTACCCTCAATCTCCTCTTTTGTTGCTCCCCAAATCTGTCCCTCCAAGAGCAGAAATGCAAATGGATGCAAGATGTAGCAGGCGAGCTGTTTTAAACACCAGAAGAAAACTTTGGTGTGAATAACGTTGAGGGCACCTGGATTATAACATACTCTGTCTGGTAACGTGCATTAAAGACAAGGAAAACTTATAGCTGCAAATCTCAAAATAGATCTGAACAGTCCACGGTAAAAAAAAGCTCAGTCCTTGGGATCTGCTTGTCATCATAACTCCCGTTATCCTTATCAGTAATTCACCAGCACAGGGACCTTAAAGATAAAAATTCCCCATTAAGCAATATTAAACACACTGCTTATTTTGTGGTATCTGCAATGTCACAAGTTGGTTATACAGTTCCCTTGTGAACTGAGCCAGCCTCAAGGCTGAGGCAACAGTTTTACCCACAGGTTACCAGTGTCCTGAAATTACCCCTCCTGTCTTCTGTCCTGCAACAAGTGCTCTACCAGATTAAACAGGACTAAACTTTCACTGGAGACTGCACTTACCTAAACGTGTCTCAAGACACACAACAGGCACCTCATGTGAGGTTGTTAGCACAGTGTATGGTGCAATAAACCAATCATCTTCCCACACCTTCATTACCATGAGGCCTCTTGGTACAGAGGTAAGAAGGTTCAAATAAACTAATATTGATGGAGCAAGTTGGCAACATATAGGGATTGTAATTTTTTTCTATCTAATAATAGTTTCTGAAAAGCACTCTGCCGCTTTTGGGATGAGAATGAAGAGAGACTAAACTAATGAAAAGGAATACCTTTTCATGACTAGAAGGAGGCCATGAGAACCTGAGACACTGAGTGGGGGAAAACAATTGTTTTGCACTTTACTAGGTTTAAGGTGAGGGTTAGGATTAGTGTTAGGGTTTAGAGAGTTCAATACCCTAACGGTCCGGGAACACTGGGGCAAGAACCTGGTGCTGCAGGTTGGAACCCACAAGCTCTGGAAACAGCCTCCTTTCACAGACCTCCAGCAAGCTACCAGCACAATCTTTTACAGCACAGCTCATGGGATGAGCTAGAACAAAACTTTTGCATTTATATTGTCACTCTGTATTTTGCTTTCCAAACACTTTGTCATTTCACAGGAGCTTGTGGACTTCCCCACCTTGGGCAGTATATATTGTGAAGTATTACTATTGTAAAAAAAACAATGAAACCTTATTCAAGATGGTAAAACCCACACAAAGAATCTCCTTGCCATGTTCCAGCACTAGTGTTCTCAGACCTGTAGGGTCTTTGAATCTCTTAACCCTAACCGTAAGTATAACCCTAACCCTAGCCCTACCCCAAATCTAAAGCCAACATCGTGTCTGGTTCAGATCAGAACGATGTGAGAGCAGCAGTGTTGATGCCCTGCCAGGATCACCTTGGCATGCCTATTCCTGCCCCAGTGTTCCTGAACCTGTAGGATATTTGACTCTCTCAATCCTAATCCTAAAGCTGACCCTCACCATAACACTAGCCCTACCCCAAACCCAATACCATGGCTGGTCCAGATCAGAAAGCCGTAGGAGCAGCAATGTTGGGGCCTTGCTGTGATCACCTTGGCATGCCTATTCCTGCCCCACCAGGACTGAATTCGTGCTGCAGGGACCAGGTGCCTTGGAAATGCTGCTTCTTCATGTGTGAGAAGTGTGCATAAAAAAAACCTGCTAAGCTTTGAAGAGAAGCAGCAGGCAAAGCTGTTACAGTAAGTACTTAATTCACAGCAGTGATTGCACTACAGCACCACAAACTAAGGGAAGCCAGCAGGAGAGGAAACCCCTACACAAAGACATTTCCAGAAATGTTTTATAAACTTTGGTTCTATATATTGCTTTGGACAATGCAGAGATGCTTAATTTTAATTACCATCAGGGCTCTGAGAGCACAGATGGATGCCTGTTAATTAAAGCTAGCAGAGTTCTGTGTAAATTCAAAGAATAAACAGATAAATAAATATTAGCCCCACAAGAACATTCAAAGTAAAAAATGGTAATGAGTTTTGGAAGCAAGGAAGGAAATTGTTGTCAGTGGAAAACAGCCTGCAAAGATAATAGACCCCTGCCAGCAGACGACCATCACTAACAACTCTGTCTTATCAGGAAGCAACTTGTCAGCCAAGTCTGCAGATTACAGGACAGCCAAAAGCCAGGCAGATACAGTATAGGTATAGACCAATTTAGTCAGGTGTTGTCCAGAATCCAGTGGAAACAGAAGTAGTAATGCAAGTTACCTCTTCAGAGGCAGGAACTGGAAATAAAAAAAAAAAAAAAAAAAAAAAAATCTAGTCAACATGCATGAAACCAGAATAAGCAACTAAAGATTACCAAGAAAGATCACTGCTAAGTTTTCAGTAAAAAGGCATGAAATGCGAAAATAAGGACAGTGAAACATGGACAGTTAGATCAGTCTGCACTACCAATAGTCTCTGCTAAATTTCAACAACTGAGATATCTACGTCCTTTTATAGTTAATTTAGGATTCCAGAAGGAACAGGTTCATAGCCCAAATACTTAAGTACTTCAAAAATATGAAACAGGGAATATTAAAGTAGGACAACTTTCACAGACATGATTTCATGCCACATGATTTCTTTTTGACACTGAAAACAAGGACATCAGTTCTAATGATGGATTCTTGCTAGATCTGCAGCCATCAGCACATCTCCTGAAAGAGGTCAGCAAACAGCCTGAGCCTGTAGTTACTTTCAATAAACACAAGTCAAAATGATGAACCAAAATCATCACAACGTCACACCTCAAAGCTGGCAACAGACTCAAGATGTCACTCCATAAACTGCTCTGGGATACAATGTGTTGGCAGAGTCCCACCGCAGCCCCTCAGTTTTGTGTCTTTTGGTAGATTTAGCAAGAAAAGATCATGCTATTCACAGTACACCCCAAAACAAAACCCTGCCTTCAACACTGCCTTTCTGAGCACAGGTGTGACAACTGCCGCTGAGCTGTGTTAGAGGATCTGTTTCTGAAGAGAAATAAGCCAAGGAAGACAAACTTAATATACAGAAATAGATGCATGAATGAAACAAGCTTCCATAAAAAGCCAACAGCAACAGACCAGTCTTGACAGTGAGCATTAATCACTTCCCTAAAATACAAAAGTGGCAATACTTTGTATGGTAAAGACAAATGACTTACTAGGTGAGCATTTCTAGTTACATGCAGCACAAGAAAAACAAGTAGAGTCATAAATAATTTGGGTGATAATATACATTAGTTATTAAATTGAACTGTATGTTTATGTTATATACAAGATCTGTTATTTATAAGATAAATGTATAAATAATATTCATTAATTAGTCTACAAATTCTATCAAACTATTTAACAGTAAGGAAATGCCTCATCCTCTTCTAAAACGTTTGTATCGTTTCCTTCTCTGCAAGAAACCAGCTATGGCAATACTGAAATGTAATATCATGTCCTCGAAGCATTTAAAAACCCCAAAATATCAACTGCAGCATCTTGAAATCTTACCCCAGAACAACTATGCAAAACTAAGCTCAAGTATGGCTATTTTAAGTACAGAAACTCTTGAGGTACAGAAACAAGGCTGAGTAATCACAAATAGAAAGTACCCATAAGAAAAAAAAAAAAAAAGCATTGATACACAGTTCAGTAATTTATTCCAGTAGCTCAAACATTATAGAGAGACTTTCAAGACCAGCATGGTTCCTACTGATATTACCCACAAACATCCTCTTCAGCTTGTGTTAAAACTTGTCTACTGGAGAAAGCGAGGAAGATATCAGTAAAAGAAAGCATGAGACACTGCAGATGGGAAAATTAATTTTAAAGAGAAACTCCAGGAAAAGATGGCTAGGTTTATATTGAGAAATGTAGTCAGACCCCTCCAGTCCCGGAAAGACTGGAAAGTCATAAACACATGACTGCAGCTTTCTCTTTAGGCTAATGGGCTCTGCTGAGGAGCAGGGCCGTTTGCAGAGGCAGAGCACGGTGCTAATGCAGCTCTGCTGTCTCTGGGACCCACCTCGTTAAGCACTGCCCTGTGTAGGCACATGCTAAATGCTGCTGGACAACAGCCATTACTGCTCTCACATGCGCCTCTGAACAGAGCTGAACTTCTACATTTAACATAGCATTTTTGAAATCTGAACATAGCAAAGCAGCCAAATAACTCACAAAAAGTCAAAAGCCAAGAAGACTGAAAACTTACTAATTTCTCCAGCATTAAAACACAATTTCAGAAATTTCCATATACAGCATTTATCGATTGTTTTTCCTCATCAGTTTTCAATGTATGTACTGCTGTTACACAGTAATGATTACTACCTCCACACATTATTTGCCAAATACTAGTTATTCTGTCTTTAAATGTGGTTCTCACAGAAATTATTTGTAACTGCTTCATCCTGTGACACTGCAGAGCTGTACAAGTCATCAGTTTCAGCAGCATCTTTGTCAAGCTATTTTGATTGTGCCCACAAATCTCAGGACTAAATGCTCCAAATGAAGGATTGGCACTTTATTGGTTCTCACCTTTGATTCAATCTGAAGCCCTGTTGAGGATGACTTCCAAATTTCAACCATTAACACAGACAAAACATTTTATTAGCCTGCCTTGTCATTCTCCCCATGACCTGTTAACCACTAACAAGTGGCAGAGCCCTGACAAACTCAGGGCAATGTTACAGATGCTGGAACACCTTCCTGAAGAACTCCTTCAGGAAGTGCAGTCTGGAAGATGTGGCTGCTTCAGTCCTGGGGAAACGATTACGTTTTATGAGGTGCCCAACACAGTACTTAAGGCAGCAGCTAATGACCACTTCAATCTGAATGCTCTAATTAGGAGGTTATAAAGCCAAGGTCTTTCTTGCCCAACCTTTTCTGAGCCTCATCCCAACAGTAAGAGCTAGATTTGAGACCCAGAAGGCCATGACCTTATCCCTCCAAAGCCCACTTGCACTGATGGCTAGGAATATCTACAGGCAAGAAAGGAATCAACCTGCATCTTCTCTGTGGGCACTCCAACAGCTTGGCCATCTCACCAAGTACAGCCTGGAAACACTGCTCAGCATCCCTGGGAGTAGAAACTGCATCTCCTCAGTGTGCACGCCTGATGTGGCTCCCAGGAAAGGCAGATGGGCAAGACACAGCTCAGCCCTACCATTTCCAGAGGTGAGCAGTGCACCTCCCTGTTCAGTCTGCTGGAGCACCACGTGTCTTACCCTGGCTGCCCGCGCTGGAGCAGTTACCCACTGTCACACATACCCTGCGTACTGCACAGCCCCATTTCAGGGCCAGCCATCCTCATCTTCAGTTCTACTCTGCCCACACCACACTCCTGGTGCCAGGGACCCAAACACAGTGCTGTAGCAGCCCACATTTGAATGTGCACCACCCTAACATGTCATTCTACAGTACAGAGTTTCAATATCAAGCTTGCTTGACAGGTTGCCAGCCCTGCCTCTGTCCCCCAGGCACTCGGCCCCTTCCTCCACCCACACCTCTGAGGTGCACGCCCCTGCCTGCCAGCCGCGTGACCGGTGCTCACAAGATTGGTGACATAATCTGAGTTCAAAGCAGATTATTTTTAACTCAGCCCCCCACTCACCGATCTAATTTATAGCCTAATCTTACAACAGTTGTATTAACACAGTTCATGGGGCAGGGAGCCACAGCCAGGCACAAGCAGAGATGAAGAACAGCTGGAGTTGCAGGAAGCAAGGTTACTGCAGAGGCCAAGAACTGTGGCTTCAGAGGTGGCCAAGTGCCACATCCTGTCCTTTTTCTCCCCAAGATACAGGACATTTTCTTCTAATTAACCAGTAACCAGACATTAAATTTACATATCTCTGCCTGTTTCTACTGAGTTCTTTTGCAAGTCAGCAATTCTCCTGAGTTAAAGTAATCCACTAATTCTAAGCAGTGAATCCTCAAGGTCCAGAAACTGCTTCTAAGCACTCTAGAGGAGCAAACTAAGGTCATGCATTTTTAGGTTTAGTCAACAGCAACAAATTTACTGGTCAGAGGTCTGTATTTCCGTGGATCCACAGAGAGAAAGGGTTTAAACCCGCTGTTTTTAAGTAAAAATACCCAAGATCTGTGCTAGCAATAAGCTGGGTTGCAAATTTCCCTTATCTGTTGACATCTCTAGCTTTCTAACGTCAATCTCTGTACTGCTTAAATGTTTCAACAGTTTTCTTCTTTACTGTTCACTCTACAGTTTCGTTTTCTTCATACAACTCTTAACCTTTCGTGCTGATTCTGGGCTGCAGAGCGCAGTGTCCGTGCAGCTCACAAACTGGATGGACGTAAATACTGCGGATCACATCAGGGCTCCTGGCATCACTTGTAACTTAGCCATTTGATACATTTGACCAACCAAGCTAAAAGCAATGATTCAAAGAACTGGGCTCCCCTGCACACCACTGTCACAGAAGAGCAGTTTGGATTCTGGCCATTCATCACTCTAAACCAAACAGGAGACATGACTCTCCCTGTTAGTTAGAGATAATAATTAGGTTACCCAACAGTCCCACACTTAATAGCATCTTCCCAAACTCCTTTAACACATTAGCACCACACCAAGGAAAACAGTGGCTTGAACTGCCTACTTGACTTAGCCCTCCACTCCTAAATGAGCCACAACAAAAGCTGATGGCAAATAGCTTACCTGCTCACATCCCAGCTTCATTCTCCTCCATACTTGCAGTCCAGGTTCATGGCTACACTAAGCACTTGTCCATGCACACATTTTGTGAAGGAAAAAATACTTTTTTTGAAAAGGAAAAAAGACAGCCACTTCATATTGTCAGAGCAGTGTTTGGGATCATATTAAGTGAAGCTAAATTCAGATGAACTTCTTAAAGACCTCATCCCTAACCTATGAGGCAATCCCTCTGCACAGCACATGAGCTAGGAGCACAGGTAGCTCTGCAACTCAGGCAGCCCCCGGCCAAGGACAAGATAAGTCAGAAGGCAGCACATCTGGCAGAGCTTTCCCGGAAAAAGAAATGCTGCTTCAGTGAAAGAAAGGCTCAAAATTGGTAGATAATAACAGGCCAGAGAATGGATAGTACCCAACCCTAATGTGGATCAACTGAAATAAGGTGTTGCAAGCTAATACTCAATACTCAGAATTTCAGCCAAAGTTTCTAATCTAGTGCTAATGATTTGAAAAAGCACAGATGTCCATTACTGTGTATGGGCCTGAGGACACTGTTTGCACAAGCAAAAGTTTAATCTCAAAAAATACATATGGGCAAAGGGAAATATTCCTGTTTACCAATTAAAAGATAATTTACATAACTACTACTGCAGTTACTACTACTACAACCCCCCAGTTAAAATGAATGAAGAGACCCTTTCCCTCTGTCCCTCTGTGCACAGTGGATATGCCTTTAGTAGCTGCTGCCTTTATCTTGTTTTGAGTCAGATACAAATGATCTTTACTTAGCACTCTAAATCAGCCCTGAATATACCCTTTGATAAGACTGTTTTTTCCCAATTATATCCATTACTGTTAGTCATCAGTTTCTTCCCCTTATTCTGGATCTTGTCATGTGCTCTTAAAATAAATGGAGTTTTGCCATTAATTTCAGCAACAATAAAGTAAGAAAAAGCATTAGTCACAACACAGCATGGTCTGAGAGCACCAAATCATAAGGCCCAAGACAAATGCTCTTTGTATCCAATTTATTTCTCATTACAGTGATGGAACCAGAAGCTCGGGCCCTTCCTCCTCCCCTCCTTCCAAGTAGCTCTGTGCAATGAGAAACTAAGCCCTGTATAAGGTCCATCACAAAGGTGCCAAAGGATTGCTCGGGGGGATATCGCAGATGAGGCATTCCCCATAAGAAAGCAGCACCTCTCCGATGCACCAGTGTCAGGCACCGCGAAAGCTTTCTGCCCTAGCTCTACTCTAACACGCTCATTTGCATTTCCATCCTCAAAAAGTAAATCCTAACTCTCAGATTTTCAAATACCTAAAATCAGAAAGTTCATATTTGCTGACTTCAGATGTCTTTTTTGAAATTATACCCAAAAGAGAGACTTGGCAAGATAGACATAGATTAAACAGTATTTAATAAGCTACTGCTATATAATGCATAAGTTCATACATTGCACAGTACTTTTGTGGGATTAACTGTTGTAAAAGGCATTGCCAAAAGTCAAGCCAGCTATGTAGTTACTACTCTAACTTCCAGAGCAGAATTCAGCAGCACAAGTCCTATGCAAATACCTAGGTATATATTGTTCTGTTCCAATAAAAATGGAAATGACTGCATGATTTCAATAACTAACGATACTTAGAACTTCTGGAGACATGAGTTCAACCCATAAATTCTTTTCCTCCTGCAGATTTAAGAGTATTTCAGCAGAAAAGACTTAACTATATATCTGCTCTGAATGGATATCAAGCATTTTGTGGGCCTATTTGAAAGAAGTCAGATTGAGACAGTAGTTGACAGAGTACCTAATTCACTGTAAGTCAAGTATCAATGAAACCTTTCCCTGAAGATTAAGTTTCATATTTGGTACATCAGCAGATTTTTATCCAGATACTGGTATTGAAAAAATAGTTTCCTAGTTAGGGCAATTATTGATAAATTCTGCAAAAATAACCCTGGCGTTGCCCCACTGAATTACCTTGGTGGTTTCAGATATTCTTGGAATGAAAGGTATTTTGATGACTATTATTCACACTGCTTTTCATCTACAAATATCTATGTCATGAATAAGAGTAACAATATTTGCAAAATATGTACAGGCTCTTATTCAACAATGCCAAGAAGAGTACAAAGAATCCCTATTTCACTGGGTTTTAAAAACTAAGTGACTTCACACAAAAACACTGTGCTACAAAAAAGCAGCAGAATCAATCTCAAAGCAGATACATAGAATAAAGATTAAATCTAGGGACAAAATTGGATTACTTGAAATATTGCTATACTAAATACCAGATTTAGAAAATAAAAACATATAAAATTTAAAGTGCCTCTGCCCATGGCAGAGGGACTGGAACTAGATGATCTCTAAGGTCCTTCCAACCCAAACCATTCTATGATAATTATATATTGAATTTAACATTGCTTCTCGTGTTTTTCAGTATGCAAAAGAATTGTGATGTTCAGTATGTGTGTTATAAACTGTCTAAAAAATGCATTCCAATTTGATCTGTAGCCCAGTTCTGGAGCACATGTAAGATTTGCTATAGTGCACATTGACTAGATTACTGATGTGGCTTAATTCACGTTACTTACAAGTGGGAGAGCTTGACAATAAGCAGAAAACAAATTACACAAGTTTATTACACCCTCCCTCTCACACCACTGAGAGATTGTAATGAGAGTTATAATCACAGAAGATTTAAAGAGATGGACACACAACTGCGCTGCTGGTTCAGCATCCAGAAGCACAACATACGCCCCACATATTGATGAGGGTACATTATGTGCAGACAGTTGTTTGCAAAGCACTGGCACAGCACTGCACAGGCCTCCCTCCCTCGAGGCCCATCTGCATATTTGACTGTGTCACTTGTTCGGGCCTCGTCACCGAGCGCCTTCAGCAGGGCAGCGCCGCACAGACAAAGCGCGGAACCCGAGCAGATGGTTGCTGATTCCTGGAAGATGACACGTTCCTGGAACTGGCACCCAACATGCATTAAAGATCTCTTGATTTCACAGAAATTTGGTCTTGCATTGTTCATTAGGCTGCCATAGATGTTTAGCACAGTTAGCTAGAAACAGCTTTATTCCACAGTTGTGTTCCATAATCTCACTTTCCCTTTCCTTTATTCTCTTCTCAAACAATCCAAACAACCTTAGCTATATCTAATACTGGACCTGGGGAGGGTAGAGCTAGCACATGGCTACTTTGAGCCATGCAGATTCAAATCAATTTGGAAGTAGTACTACCCTTTTTGGAAAGTATTCATTCCAGAAATCCAGAAGAACCCATAATTATAAGAATCTGAAAAATTATCCACAGAATGCAAAAGTTAGTCCTCCTCTAAGAAGGGAAATGATTAGGCAATATTTCAACTTGATTATCTACAAATTCTTGATTTAAAGATTTTCACATAAGCAGAATCAAGTTAAATGACTTCTAAAAGGAGAGGAAACCCCATAAGATACATTAATATAACCTATTGATAGGTATCTATTCTCTTAAGCATTCACTATTCTGAAGTTGTAACATCAAGAACCTTGTATAGAAAAACTTTGGGATATTATCTCTGATACAGATTCCAGAGAGCAGAGCTCTTTCTATGGAAACTAGCTAATCCCAAGAGCTTTTTAAATTAGTTTTTAATTCATGTATTTTTAAAATGCACTCCAGTAACACATTTGTTTCTCATTTTTGTACTACCACAAGGTACCACATCTTAGGTTCACAGCCAGCACGTGGGGAGTTTTCTAGAAAGTAAGAGTAATGCTTTTCAGAGAAAAATTTCCAGCCAGCTAGTCTTGGATTTGGCATGGTTATGAATCTGATGAGCTGCATTCAGAAATATTCATCCTTCATTGAACTAAGGCCATTTATTTCTCAGCCCTATCAAATAGCCAGTTGATTTTGTTATATTGCCTACAGAACATTTCTGCTTCCCATCAGAGGATCTAAACTTACCACTGAAATAGAGGTACTCAGTAAAAATCAGACACATTGTCTAATGAGTCAGTGCATGGCCCATTTCAGCTGATGCCCTGCCTGTCATTTCACACACTGAAATGCAAGGCATTTTGTGCTGAATATATTTAAGAATATAATACACAATCAAATCTGAATCCTGATTCATGGCAATAATGAGAGCAGCCATTTTAGTCATTTCATTCAATCAATCTGCATGTTAAAGACTCTTTTCAAGATTTTAACAGTGAAAAAACCCAGGATGCAGAGTCATGGCCCTTCAGGGTAGCACTTCAGAAAGCATATTGCAATACCCAAACCGCTCTGTTGACATGCCAAAAATCAGGCATGTGCAAGTCAAAAGGAGTATGGAGGGAACAAGGACTGGGCTGCATCTGCCCTAGCTGAAGTTGTCTTCATGATTTTCCTTCAGGGATTCCAGGAAGAGTATTTCTTCTGAGGTCTGAACAGATTTTGCTATCACCAGAGCCAGCCTGAGCTGGTACTGAGGTGACTGCCATCTCTTAACTGGATGGGGCTGTGATCCATTACTGAAGCAAATATTGCAAGTGAACTTGATAGATCAGCTGTTCAGCTTGTTGCTTCCACTTCCCAAGAAGCTGTGGCTCTTCCCAAACTCACTGTATTGATTTTCTGACAACAAATATCACTACAGTGAAATTATGATGAAACAGCAGATAAGAGCACAATATTGCCAGATCAGCAATACCAATTACCACAACACCTTAGAAATAATAGGAGCGTTCAGAAAGCCAACTGCTTTTATAAAAAAGAAAAATAAAATATTTTTGGAAATACAGGGCAAAATCCTGTTTTGCCTCTATGTGAAGGACCCTAGTTTCAGTGTATGAGGTCACACTAAATTCCTGCTAGGACCAGAAGTGTTCCTGTGACCCTAAAAGCTCCATACCAGGAAATTTGTCAACACTACCCTTGCTGCCTGGGCACAGATTGCTGTAAAACTCTCTGTGAGAACAATTGTGAAACAATTGCCTACCAGAGATGTTGCTAGGATGTGGCAGAGTTCCAGACTGGTGCAAGTGCTGGGGCACGTACTGCTCTGTACTCGGCTGTAGAGCAAAGTGTGCCACTTACAGGGGCATCTAGGGCAAGACGAAGTGTCAGGGACTGAAGCAAGCCAACCCCCAGGAACAAGGCAAAGCTGAAGCAAAATTCAACACACCTGGAAGCTATGATTAGGTATTTCAATTCCATTTTGGGGTGGGGGAAGATAAACTTCAAAGACCGCTTAGCGCAACAGAAGGGAAGAAGCATTGTTACAGTGCAATACGCTTTATTAAAACAAGATGATACATCTATACAAAAAGTATATTTGCACCTCTTTACCTAGACTGTCCTGTAAATCCAAACTCTGTCATGCCGTACCTCAAATCCCAGTCCTAGTTTTCAGAAATTCATTTTGAGTCTGCTGCCTGATAAGATCTTGCCATCAGGTGTAAAAATCAAACTCATCTCCGTTCTCATTCTTCAGATACCATGTCTTCAGTGGCCTGCTCATGCACCACTTGTGCACTTCCCTAAATGCTTTACATTAGCACAGGAATGCTTCCTCTAAATTACCTTACTTCCTTTTTCACTTAAGAGTGGTTTATGTGAAAATTAAATGTCTGTGAGTTAAGACCATATTCTAATCTTAATGCAATAATACTTTTTACTGAGCATAGGTTTTTAAATTAAGAATATGTTACATCAGTGAACTAAATTTACCTGTGTCTAACCATGTCCTGATCCTCCAGCCACTGAACAACCTCTTGTAGCCCTGGTCCTGCCCCTGAATGTGTTCATCACACAGGCCAAGCCTGGTCAGGTGGAATGCAAATACATGTGCCATTAGCAACATTGCTGGACCACTTTTAAAAACCTGATGAAAACACATTCTTAGGTGATTCACTGTATTTTTATGGCTTTTTTCTCACAGACATTGACTCAGAAACCTTGCTTATTCTCAGGGAGAATATGAGAGAAACCAAGAGCTCTTGGGCGCAGGCTCCCTTTCAGGCACAGAGCACTGTAGGCTGCTCATGGCTGTTTTAAGTCCTAATTGGCCCCATCTGGGGTCGTCAGAAACCCCTAGAACTGTCCTGGAGCAACATGACCTGTTCTACCCAGCCTCACCACAACCCCTCCCTGCAGAGAAGCTTCACTTAGAACAAAATGTCATACACAAGCTCTGAGCTGCCTCTCACAGGCCATGCTGCCACTAGAAGTGTTCAGATTTAAAGGCTAAGTACATAAACAATGAAGGGAAATAGATCTGCATCTGTGAGGTATCCAGTGGCCTGGAAAAATAGAGTTCTGTACATACATAATGATGCCAGTGTGCTGCATTTTTGTCACTACTACAGTCCAATAAATGCTAGAGATACATTGCTTTCACTGAAGTACAGAAAGCCAAGTTAGAAACAGTAATAGCTTTGTATAATTAGGTATTTACTATTTGTGTTAAAATAACCATATGTCAACCAAACTTTTTAGACAATAACATGGTCTATCATGCCAAACATGTTATCATCTCCTCACTGCCCCACTTGTTCATCAATTCCCAGAGTACCCAGCACAGCCTTGTACCAAAGGATGCTAATACATTCTCTAATAGCCAGCGTGGGTACAGGAAGTTTATTCACCATCTGGGTATCATGGGATACCCCCCC
>VYZQ01029615.1:0-28623 GCA_013400655.1 Mystacornis crossleyi
TGTCCAAACCAGGACAGTTGGTCACATCTGTTTGCCCAGTATTTAAGTGAAATCAGATGCTTCCCTATCTTCAGGAGCTCTGCTGATTGCCTGCAGGGGACAGGTAGGTTGTTTCACTTGCCTTGGGTGGGGAATGAGGGAGGTCAGGTCCATATTGCTGCCTGCTGCTGAAGCCTGACTTGAGAGGGTTTACTTGTGCTCCTTGTAGTGTTGTGCATCTGCTTCCATTGTCAGGGGAGTGGGAGCCGCTGTCCCCTTCTGTGTGGGGTAGAGCTCACGTTTCTAATGGGAATTTCACCTGTGTCGGAGAGTCAGACCTGCAGGCAATTGCGGGGACCTGGGCACTAGCAGTGCCTGTTGTCTCTCTTTCTCTCTCTGTGGCACATCGTGACTCGTGGCCTTTATTACATTTAAGGTTTGCTGACGGCATGGGGATGGTCTGGGCCAGTGGCAAACAAAATGTTCTTCTGGAACAACCATCGTGGTTATGCTGCTCCTTGAGGTGCCATCCGTGTCTGAGCTCAGAAGTGCTCCACACAAATAAGATCCTCTGGGATTTGTTGAGTAAGCCTGAACCAGGTTGGATAAGGCTTTGAGCAGCCTGGTCTAGTGGGTGGCATCCCTGCCCATGGCAGGGGAGTTGGAACTGGATACATTTAGCGTGCCTTCCAGCCCAAGCTATGATTCTATGGAGTGTTACTGGGGCTGTTAGCCTACTGTATGTGAATTCAAATATTTCTCTGGAAACTGACTGTATGCTGAGAAGGGCTTGGTGTTATATCTGCGACCAGACATGGCATTGTTAGGTTGTGCTGAATGCTGTTGTAGCTTAGTATGGACTTGCTAAATTGCCTCCAAGTGTCTTTGCTGATTGCCTTTGACTTAGGACAATTCCAGTTAGCTGACTTGTACGCACCATTATGTTTCATTTTAGGCTTAACTTTCTGAGTGTGTGATTTAACTAAATTTTGCTGCCCTGCCATGACATATTTTGGTAATACGCCTTAGTTTCTACTGAACAGGAACAGTTTTCCACTTCTGTGATCTCCATGCAAGCAACAGAAGTTGTATACATACAAAGGATCAATCGTAGAGAATCTGATGTTCTTTATAAGATAGCAACAACTTTCATTATATTTGATGGGCCCTAGAAACCTAATGAACTTCCTGATGGACCTTAAAGGCTCACTCCACCCGGCCACCATTCAGTTTGTGATCACCATCAAGTGACCGCTCACAGGGCTGTGGTTACAGGCACTCTGAATACCACTTCTTTCTCTAAGACACTGCTTATCTTTGACATAAGGAAGGCCTTCCTCTGACTGTTTTTGACTGATGTTTCAGCTCTATAAGTCTGCACAGTACAAGTGTGAGGTGCCAGTAAATGCTCCTTCATCTTCTTGCTAACTAGTGCTTGGAGAAACTTTAACTCTGTATGCTGAGGTGAGAGACAAGAAAATGAGAGAGAACAGTGACATGGAACCATTAGAGTATTATCTGATGTAAGGTATATCAAGTCTCCTGTTGCACAGAAAGCTCCATGGGACTTTGTACCTGTCAGTAACCATGTGATTGCAGTGTGGCACAAGAAGGAAAAGCATTCTGAAACCTCAATGGAAATAAAAAGCAAAATGAAATAAAGTTCATGTCAGTTATATTGTGTCCATCTCAATGTTATCTCTCTCTAGGGAGGTCAAACCCTGTGGTCTCAGTGTCTAACGCTTTCTTAAATTTTTGTTTGTTAAGGTTCTGATATTGTGCAGTGGCTTATGAAGAACCTCAGCATTGAGGATGCAGGTAAGGTGACCACAGCTGGGGAGAAACAGGTGCTCCATCTGTATTGTGTGTGCCATTAGACAGTAAATACCATATTGCTGCAGTCTAAAATGCCAGTAAAAGAACATGGTTGATTTCAACATTGGAGGGAAGCAGGAGGAAAAGAGTTAAGAGTCAACATCATAATTAAATCTAATGCCTTATACTGCAACACACTGAAATACCATTGCAGGAATTTTAGCCTGACTGTGAAACTGTTGCTACCTACAGAAGACTGATTGATTTTTAGTTTTGTTCCTAGAAAAAAGTTGGTGGATGTGTATGGTTGAGCAGGCAAATGCAGCATCAGGTTTTCATGGTGTGAAGAAAGAGAGCCACAACTGACAGGACATAGTGTCTGTGTCATTCTTGGCCAGGGTCATAGAATCTGATAATGGTTTTTAATTTATCAAAAAGAGCAAATAGAATAAATCAGCAGATAGATAAATGGATAATCAGCCATAAAGAGTGATCAATGCACACGCACGGTCCAAATAGTTCACTCTCCAGAGAAACCAAGATCTTTTAGGCAAGCGAAGACCTATTGAGAAAGGGGAAGAAAAGATCTGCAGGTCCAGCAGTTTTTTTGTTTTCCTCCTTTCAGGAAAGGAAAAAATCCAGAATGTTACCTACCAGTTTTTAAGCTGCCTTACTGTCACCGTGTAAAAACAGAGATAGAGGTAGTGTTGCATCACCCAGCAGGGCATCCCTATACACAAATCCCTTCTCATGAGTCCTGTCAGGTCCCAAGTCTCAATTTCAGCTGCAGACAACAGCTTTATTATCTATCTGGACATGCATGAGCAGACGATTTTTCAACTCTGAGAAAGCTGATGCAGCTTTTGACAGCTGGCATTGGCTGAAAATCTGTGCAGATGTGCCTCTGTACCGGGGAAGGTTGCCTGGGCAGTGCAATTACTGTTGTAACTCCCCTTTGCAACATTTTCTCTAACAAATGACAATGCTACAGTGTAAGGATGTGTCTTTATGAATAAATATCCTGCTAATGAACTGGTGTTGCAAGTGTTTGTTGGATTTGGTAGAGGCAAGAGAGGTTCACTGATGGAACAGGCTTCTTGTCGGCTGTCATTGGTGGTGGATAATGTGCTTTGAAATGAATTTCATACTCTAGAGCTGAACTGGTCTGTGACATTTTGTAAACAAAAAACTAACGGGTAAACATTTGAGCAGTGCTTCATCTGTATCATAAGGCTGATTTCTGCACTCCTGCTTTGCGTGGTTTGGTTGGAAGTAGTGGGAATGCGGTGTGGGTACGGAGAGGCATGTGGGCACCAGGTCTCACATGAGTCATCACCAGAGCTGCTATTGCAAGCAGAGAAATGTGCTGTGCATGTCTTCTTGACACATCCCTGCTGTTTTTTCTCTTTCACAGGGGAAGCAATACACTTGGGAAGTCTGATTGCTGCACAGGGTTATGTCTTTCCGATCTCAGACCACGTCCTTACTCTGAAAGACGATGGGACGTTCTATCGTTTCCAGGTTGGTGAGCACCCTGACTCCCTTGTGGCCCCCTCTTCTGTCCCTGCAGTAATACTGCTGAAGTCACTCACTCTTTATACCTAAGTAGCCTTTAGGTCTGTGAAGCCAGGGATTGAGGCTGTCTTCGGAGAGGCCCTAGGAAATTATGATGTCCCTTCAAAAAGATTTGCTTTAGAATCCCAAATCATTCTCATCTTCCTCCTGACTTACAGTTTTTTACATAAATGAATGGCTGTATCTTGTGACTATTTTTGATATCTGTATTCAAGGCTGTTTTACTCAGATTTGAACTAAACCAGGAAAAATAACATTGCTTTCTCTGATGCAGAATTAAGTAGCCATTCTCCTGTGCAAAGTGGACCGGGAGAAACTTAGGAGCTTGGATATTCAAGCTTTGGCACAGCAGAAAATTCAAAGTTTTATAATCTCTTGCTTCCAGATTGGTGTGGGAGAGGGCAAGCTTAAGGCTTTGGCTCTTTCACAAAAGATGTGTAACCTTGGAAGTCACCTAAACTGGGACATCTCTATCCCTCAGTGTTCCTGTGCCTCCAGATGTGCTGAATTTTTAAAGCACCCTGTGCTTGAGTTCCATACCCTGTCCAAAATCTGCCACTGTCAGCTTGCTAGATAACTGAGTGCTTGTGCTGCAACAACTCCTTATGAACTGATTGTATAACTTTAGAAGAAGCAGTAAGTCCAAACTTGGAGTCCTACTGCCTAATCCTGCTGGCCGAATTTGTGTTTTTCTGTTAAATGATCGCAGCCAGCTCCCTTATCTTTCCTGTCACCTCTCTCCTGTTCACCCTCCTGTTCCTCCTTTGCATTTTTCCCCTCCTTTTTTAGCTTTTATTTGAAAAGCCAGTTCTGCTCTTTGCATCTGATGTTGCAGCTGCTCATGCTCACTGCTAATGTGGTATTGTGTTATCATATGGGACCAATGTCATGGTGAAAAAAGAAGCCCAGGAGATCACAGACCTCTTATCTCACTGCACCTTCTGGTTGCAAGGCATCATTCAGACTCAGATTTTTCATTACAATTCCCTTTCTTTTTCTGAAAGACACGACAGAAGCAGAGGTAATCCTGGTTGCACATTTAGCTGTATTTTTCTGTTTTAAAAGAATGGCACTCTAAGAACATGTCCTGTGCACTTTTCAGGAGCTGCTTTTCAATATAATCTAATTTCTTTCTTATTTTAAGCCTGTGTAAACCACATCATCAAACTTGACTGCTTGACTTTTCTTTCCCTTATCTTTTCTTACCATTTTTGCATATTCTTTGCCTGTTGTCATTTCCTGCAGCACACCTCCTTAGCTGTTTTCTGCAAAAATAACCTGATAGAATCATGCTTCCTTTCCATTACACTCTTCTTGCTACTTTTTACCTCAACATCAGTCCCTCCTTTAACAGCAGCTCTTTATCTTCTGAAATTCGTAAGATATATATCAGTGAGGAGCATTGAACCGTGTATTGTCTGGGTCCCCCATGTTTTCTCACTGTACTTTGGGGCAAGGAATAGTCTGTGTATAAATGTCCTATGCCCATCTGTAGCATTACATCAGTAAAGCAATGTGTAATCAGTAAAGCATCAGTGTTCTGTAATTTCTGTGATCAGCAGTATGCTATTTTTCATTCATGTTAAAACTGAAATACAGTCACATGTAGTAATAGCTTGTAAGTAATTATAGCAACTGCAATATGCAGACCTGGATAGAAAACAAAAGCACTAAGTTTAGCAGGACTTCTGCTTTTGGAATGACTCTAAGCAGCGGAGTTTTGACTTCTGCCATCTGCTACAATTAAAAAGGAAATTGTTTTGTCGTCTACCAACCACACTGGTAGCTGCTCCAGAAAAGCAAAGGGTATGTAGCATATAGATAAGACCACGAAGTTTCTCATGCTCTTAAAAAAATATAAAAATATTCACGTACATGTGAATTCCTGGGGAAAGCGGAGGTTCTGAGGATAAAGGATAAAAGGATTTAGATGAGCTGGAAACAGTGTCTGAAATTTCATCAGGATGCTGGACATCCTCCTCAAGAGGTGCTTGCATTACAGCATCTCTGTTTACCTGCAGTGAGGAATATTAAAGGTCATACTCTTCTGGAAAAGCATCCTCACTTTTACTGAGATCTGTAGCAGTGTTTCCCCTGAGGGCAGAGATTGGTGGTAGATTTTGTCATTCTTCTTTTTGTACTTGTAATTTTTTTCTGCATCTGAATTAGTTTTCATCTCTTAAATTACAAAACTGTGTATGTTTTTTCTTAGGCACCATACTTTTGGCCTTCAAACTGCTGGGAACCAGAAAACACAGATTATGGTGAGAGTATAATTATTTTATTATAGAAAGTTAGTCTGTGATGCAAAGAATTGTCCTTAAAATAATTACTGTTGGACGTCTACACCATTCATGTGCAGAGTTTCTTGTCAGATGGCAGCAACAGAGGCAGATATGTGCCCATCTCAAATGCATGAATTGAAATCCTGGGACGTGTCAAACCCCTGGAGCTGAAGCCATTGAGCTCAATGGGGCCAGGGTTTTGCCTTCCATTACCTTCATTCTTCCATAGCCCCGTTCATTTCAGGATTTGCAGTGAGCAGAATACTGGTTCTTGGGAATCTTAAACAATACCAGTATTGCTTTTGTGGGAGAACATCCTCTGATCTGTTGGTTTTGTGGGAGAACATCCTCTGATCTGTCGCTGAATCTGTTCTGTTGATCAATAAAATTTACTTCATCTGGGCACTCATCTGGCTGATCAATAAACCAGTACATAACTAACAGCAACCCATAGTTAAAAAGTTCTCTGATACATGACATCAGACTTATTTTCCCATTTTTATTTAAGATTACCAGATGATAGGTTAAAAGAGAAGACTGAGCATGGTTTATAAGCTAATAAAGTGCAACATGGTGTTTTAAACATGTGAGTCCCTGCAGACAGGGATAATACATAAAGAAAATATGTCAGTGTTGTTATCTTTAGCTGTCTGCATGCAATATTGCTGTCTCTTCCAGAACTGCACTTCTTTCACAGTTAAATGATAAAATAAATTGTTGCATCCTGGTGTGGGTTTGGAAGAGGAAGCATATCCATGTGTGCGGTCATAAAATGGGAGCTTCTGGAAGTCCTTTTATCTCGTAACCTAAGATTGGTTTAGAACTCCTCCCTGAATAATCAGGTTGTGGTTTTTTTTCCTTCTCGTGCAATAATTACTTATCATTATGGATTCTGGAAATTATTTGCTGGGGTAAAGAAGCAGCCTGCAATGGTGTGTGTCGTGATAGTTCATTTGCAGTCCTCATCTGCAGAGGAGCTAGCACAGACTTATGTGTTTATCCCAGTGATGGAACTGCTTAGGGGAAAACACGATGCTGTTTTGTATATGCAAAAAAACCCCTCCAGATTTTACAGTCACCCTAAATCACTGTGGGAACTGTGCCTAATATGTATTCTGTAAATACCAGAAAAATAATATGAAAATGGAGGTTCTGGTTTTTTTCCCTGCAGTATCAGATAAATAATTCTGGTTTTGCAGTCAGATTATTGTGCTGCAATGGCACTGAGTGGAGCAGTACACCCCAAAATAAAGCCCTCTATGAGCTGGCCCACAGCTGGACAACGTTCAACTGCCTTAGCTCTGAACCCTGTAGTGACAGATTTTCATCTGTCCCAGAAACCTCTAACATATGCTTATAATCAGACTTTGCATAGCAGAGGCCTGTACAGATGGAGTCTTCCCAGGAATTAATCCCAAACTAGCAGTAGACCCAAATAAAACTGAAATCCCAGCAGCACTTCATACTTCTTTTTATTTGCATGTGTCCACTTACAGGAGAGGAACTAACTTGCTAATGGCAGGTCACTGCCTTGCATGAAAAAACATTGTGAAACAACTGACTCTCACTTCGTTTGGTATTTTAAGTGCCTGACAGAGGAAACTGCCCTTGAGATGTGTAAATATAAGTGAACTGGTCAGCTCTGGTTACAACGCATAAAACTGGCTCATTATATGAATGTTAAAATTACAGAAACAGTGTAGAATAGAATTATGTGAGTAGCACTGGGCCTCTCTTATGTTCAGACCTGACTGTATACCCAGAGTGTGCTGTGGACCTTGTGTTTCAGCCTGTAATGGAAATGGGGTGAGCTCAGCAGATCCTGGTGGGGCTTTCCCAGAAGGCAGCCTGGGGCTGGTTTGGTGATGTGCACTGGGCTCATCTTGACCCTCAGAATCCCAAACCACATCCGTTTCAGCAGCCTGTGCCTATAGCGAAATGTGACAAGGCTTCTCTTAACTATTTGAAATATGTAAGAATAAGGGGGGGGGGGGGGGNNNGGGGGGGGGGAGGGGGCATATTAAAAAATGCCCAGATCATACCTTTAAGATCTGGCGCATATTTCTGTTTTCGTGTCAATATCCTGATTTATTTTTATTTTTTCTTAGCCAAAAAGGAGTGCAGGGATGGTCACTTCGGCATGCATATTCCCAAACTGCTCTGCGTAGGGGAACAGGTTGCTAATTCTGTATCTTTTACTAGACCCAGAAGCAATTGTGCCTTTCTTGGACATCTTATTAGGTCCTGGCATCTGCTCTCAGCACTTTTAAATGAGATATCCCAGATGTTTAGGGCCTCTGAGATCAGTTGTAAGCAATGTCAGCTGGGTGTTCAGCCCTCTCATTCCTTGACTCATGTTGCTTTCTGATGCAAATGAACCATCTATGGACTACTTTTTTCCCTTCTTTTTTTTTTTTTTTCTTTTTAAGATCTAGTACTAATAATCTGTCTGTAATTGTTTTCCATTCTGTTTCTCCCTTTAGCCATCTATCTTTGCAAACGGACCATGCAGAACAAAGCTAGGCTGGAGCTGGCGGATTATGAAGCCGTAGGTACACTGCTGCTAGAGTTTAAAGCTGGGGGGTGCAGGGATAGGTTTGCTTGCCAACTGAATGCTGCCATTTTGTGCTTTGGGGTCAGCCTTTACCGTATCTTCTTCTTAGTTGTCAGAACTGTGTGAAGGTTGATACGGAGACAACATCAGGAACGTGACTGATGAATGTCTCTGGCTTTGCAGTGTCCCATGTTAAAGCGTCTGCTGTATAATGAGCCCTTCAAGACTGGGGCAAATTACACAGAAGTTTAGCTTGGTGTCCTGTTTTCAGTTAGGAAATCCTGGTTCGTATAGCAGATTTCAGCACAGGGAAATGATGGATTTTCAGGTGCGCCATTGGGCAATTAAATTGTTGATGAGACATCTGGTTACTAAAGTTCTCAGATATTAGACTTGGAACGCTTTCAGTATGTCATATGAAAAATATCACTGACCTTTATTCAGCGCGTGTTTTCTGATACGGAATTACTATCAAAAAAAAATATCCTAAACCTTGGTGTCAGACATCAGGGTGGAGAGGAGTGGGAAGATGGAGGCAGGAGGGGCAGAGTTGTATATTTCTTTAAACACCAGCAGTGTAGCACTCTGAGCAGCTAAACTTTTCTTTCTATCATGTTGACTTTCTTCTATTTACTTGTTCAGCAGTGTAATAGCAGAATTTTATACATGGAGTTTTTCGTTAGGGGGTTTGTTTACAAAGTTGGTTCTAGTGGACTTCTGTGGTCATGTTTATTACAATGAAAATATTTAGACTGCATATATTTGCATATATTTTAGAGTGGGATTTTTTCTTCCAAGATTGGAGTTTTTCCTTCTTCCTTACCTTCCACATTTTGGAACTCTTGTGCTCGTGGAGAGATATGTTCATGCCATTTGGTCTTTTCAGTGCAGAGCATGCAAAAATTGCCTCTTATGTAGTCCACTGTGGAAATGCATTCAAACTTCCCAAGAGTTCTAATCTCAAACAAAGGAAGGAATATAATAATCTGCATGCACTTACATGTTCTTTTGCTGAGTTTTCTCTTCCGCAGATTGTTGAATTCATTATTAAAACCATTAAAATTGCTCACATCCAACCAATTAGCTGTAAGTACTCCAAAGATCTATCATAAAGCAACAAAAGGCTGTTCAGTGGCGCACATACTCCCACACACATGCAGTGAGGCTATGGCTAAGTACTTTTGCACATTGTTGCCTACTGAGAGTAGCAATGCTCCAGTGATGGTAAATAATTAGATCTTGGCAGTCTCTCATTTTTCTTGTGAATATTGGATTGCACAATTAGAGGTTACTTCTGCATTCAAACTTTGTTCTCTTAATTAGAGACTTTCAGATAAGAATGGCACCAACTCCTCCTAAGCATTATGGGAGCTGAAGCAGATCCAGCAAAGGATGTAAGCTCAGCACAAGTGAGAGAAACAGGCTTGCAGGAGTGAGAAGGAGCCCTTCTCACAATTTTGGAGATGCAACATGAGAATTCTTCTCCATAGGTATCAGCAGTGACCTGGAGCTTTAAAAGAGACTCTCTACAAAGCATCTCAGGGGACATCTCATTTTTAGGTTCTGCTTGCAGCATTCACAGACAATCCCCCAGCCCCCATTTATACTGAGTAGAGCAGGGGTCTTGATGATATGATGTCATGGGGTGACATATGATTAAGCTTGTACAGTTGCATTCAGGTTTTTCTTTAATTGGTCAAACATAAGCACAATTCAAATATAACTTCAGTTGGTGATGTTTCATTGGCTTCAGCATATTTACTCCAGAGGGCACATGTGAACATAATTTAAAACAAAATAAAGATAATGAATAAAAAACCCACAAAAATTTCTGTTACAGAATTATACAAGTTGTTCTTCCTTGAAGCCACAGTTAAGGAAATCATCACAGTTCAGTACAGCTGTAAATCATTTGTTTAACTGTTTTCCTCCGTATGTACACACTGAAACTGTTACATGGACTTGGTGGTAACAGGGCCAAGCTTTATGCCTTGTGTTATACAAGAGTTTAAAGTAAATAACAGGAAGATTTCTTCTTGCATTGAAATGCATGTGCCTGAAATAAGTTTCTTGAAATAAAGTATAAAAAGAACAACAGGAGAACTACAAATGTTTGTTTTCAGTGTAAATTTGAAAGAGTTAAATCAGCTGTAATGGAGAAGAGCATCCTGTTCATTGTCTCACAGGCCTCCTTTCTTGGGGAGGGAGTAGATATGTAACTTCAGGGTGCCATTTAAGCCTGAAATTCTGGCCATGTTCTGAGTTTAACCTTGAGTTGTGATGAAGCCTCATCCCCATCCAAATGTTCAGATCACTACACTCTCTGTAATGGGTCTGGACCAGAGCTCTTACTTCAGATGTAGAACAAAACTGCATCTGGAGCCATTCTTTGCAGTAACAGTGTTCATTGTTCAGACAAACAAGCTATTTCCTTTCGCGAATCGTCCTGGCAATCCCCAGCCTTCAGTACTGTGCAGCTGCATAATGCTCCCAGCAGTGACCAGGACTGAGCAAAGCAGGGGATGCTCAGGCTTTGCACCTTCACAAAAGCCTGAAGAGAAGAGAACAGTGCAGAGAGGAAGGGAAAGTGAGGATGAGAGGAAAACGTGCAGCTGGCAGCCATCTGCTATCAGAAATGAAAGTCATCAGCTTCACAAAGCTTCTCAGTGTTATCTTTTGGGAACAAGTCCATAATTTTTTTCATAGTAGAGCTCAAGCTGTCTTCATCACACTCCATTACTTATCCGTGACAGGGCCCTTTGGGTTGTAGCCCAGAAAGATGTGTTACAGCCTTGCTTTGCCTGCAATATAGTTCACCTGAAACCAACACTGACTTCCATGTCTTTAGTTTCTCAGCTTAAAAAAAAAAAGGAATAAAATAAATACCCATCATGCTAAATGTGCTCTCGAGCAATTGTAATTACAGAAATAAGTTGGTTTTACTATTTTCATCTTTTGACAGGAAAACTTAGCAAGACTTCAGAGAGCATTTGCAAGAAAGTGGGAATTCATCTTCATGCAAGCAGAGGCCCAAGTGAAGTGAGTAATCCTGGAGCACTGAATTGCACCAGTATTTAGAGCTGTGAAGGGAAGGGGTTTCTGAAGGGTTTTTTGACTTCTTTGTCACAATCTTTACTGTGACTAAGCTCAGAAGGTGTTGGTGAATTTTAATCACTGGCAGACTAGAAACAGGAGGGAGCCAATTCTGAAGGTCTGTGCCAGAAACTGAAAGATGGGTTTAATTATCTGTACATGGAAATGTTGGTCAGGAGCTCCTAAGCCTGTGTTTGCCATGGGACCCTGGGTAATTCGCAAGCCCATTGTGCTTCTACGTCTGTGTAGTATTTTTGTTTTGTATGAATGGAAAGAACAAAATTTTGTCATCTCTCTGTCTTACTCTATGCTTGCCGAATATTTCTGAGTCTAAAAATATTGTCACTTCAATGTGATTGTAGGGGTGGTATTTACAGCAGGTATTTCTTCGCATCTTCCCTTATGAAAGCGGTATGAAGCCTCTTAATGTTTTGAGTGTGTTTTCATTGCTGCTGGTAAATAGGTATGGTCCAGGGTCTGTGTACTATTGTATACCGGAAACTCTGCGTGTCCGTTTTGTGCATGTTGTTGTCACCTATAAAATGGAAGGATTGGTGAAGATGACACATGAGAACACCAGTAGTGACACTGATCCACTGGAAGCAATTTGCACTTTCAGCATTAGATGCTAAAAAGTTAAGGAATATTATTTCTTGAAGGTGTGGCTTGAGGTATATGTCTCTATCTTTGATTAACCCTTTGGAATTTTGATGAATTCTTTGCTTAATAACACTGAAATAATGTACAATTTAAGTATATGGTAGTTACCTTTTAAATTACAAGGTAATTAAGGGATTTTTTTCCCAACCAGAATAGCAGTGTTCTGTTTGGAAGAGAAAATTAGAACTTAGAATAGCAATTGTACTTTCAGTTACTTGAAGGCTATTGCCAAGATGAAAAAAAAAGTGTAAGTCAAAACAAAAGTCTGCATTCTGTCTAAAACATGTAATTATTACCTAAGAAAGAAATATAACTATCAGGCGCATTGTGATCACTGTTGGTTATTCATCTTTTCTCCATTCTGTTTTCTCTGAAGCATAGGCATGAACTGGCTACTATGAACTTTTTTTGCTGGCTAGTTTTAGCTTCTTGGTTCACAGGTCTCGTGATGGTTCAGTCTTCAGGTTTCCAGAAAGGCAGGGATGGAATTCACGTTGTAATTCACAGTAACTAAAAGTTCAAGTTAACTAAGAAAAAGGAGGGAGGAGGGGCAATGTGTATCGAAAATACCTGAAACATTCCTTCTGCTTACCAAGATTTATATATATAAATATACCCACATTGCTCAAAAACTGCAGCCATAGAGCATCTAGCTGCTTTGGATCTTCCTAGTTCAAAATGTGAAATACTGAGTTATCAGTAAGTTTGGAGATAGGAGCTGACAGTCTGGGTTGAGCACGAAGTGTCGGTGAAGAGAATTCATGAAGCCTCCTTCCAGTTTATGTGTGCTGTGTGGTGCAAGATTGGAACAGGCTTTCCCTTCCCTTTGGCCAGGTGTGTGAAGGACTCACTCAGAAAAGTAGTTTTGGGCTGGGTGTCCTCAGCGCAGTACAGCAGCTGCTCTGTCTTTGTGTGGGGACACAGCTTGTGCCTGAGCTTGTTTCTCATCTCAGCCTTGCAAGGGGAAGATTCACCAAGTGATGCCAAACTGTGGAGAGTTAGGTCTTTTTGTGGGGAGGGGTGTTCAGAAACTTCAGTTTCAGTCCTGTGCTTCCTATCCTCTTGGTACATTTCTAGCTCAGACTTAGCCAAGGGTCCCTGCCCCTCAAAAACAAAAACAGGTGGGAGGGAACGTGTTGGTGATCAGAAATCACAGTTGGATTGGGGTTTTTTCCTGTCTGCTTTGATTTTCCTGATGGCAGCAATGTGGGAACCTAGCACAGGGGCACTGAGCTAATTTATTCAATCCCTCTCTGAAAGTGCAGGCATGGAGGCTGTTCCTCCTTCCATGTGCTTCCTCCAGTCCCTGTGCAGGTCGATCTTGCAAGCTGGTGCTGACTTTGTGCTCATGTGTAAAGCTGAGTGAGCTGCCAGATGTCACTTGCTCACTGCTGCCAGGAATTGCTTTGAACAACCTCCAGTGGCCTTTGGGCAGTGTCCTTTGAGTGAGTTGGTTCACTGTCTGCATCAGGGCTGGAATTACTGAATTCCTGTTGTGCCAGCCCAGTCATGTCTCTCTTGGGTGGGTGCTGGTTTGTCGGGGCCACGCTGCAAGCTCAGCTCTGGTCACCTGTGCTGTCACCCCTTGCTCTGCCAGCACAGGGGCACACAGGCAGAGCCAGTCTTTGGGTTGAAAGCTCTAAGGAGGAGTGCCCCAAGTGCTGCCCATGCTGTTGCTGCTGGGAATGTCTGGGATAGGTGCTCCTTTGCAATCTGTGCAATCGTGCCAGTGGTGCTGCTGGGGCAGTGGGGTGCAATGGCATCTCCTGATGAGGACCTCAGTCCAGCACCAGCCAGGAGCCTCACCTGGAGCAAACAGGTCCTGGTGAGTCTCCTGACACAGACAAAGCTACAAAGTTTCCCAGCTTGTCAAATCAGAGTATGGGAACAGGGTACCAGGAAAAGTTTTCCTCACCAGATGAAAAATAGCTGTTAAATTTTCCATGTTAATAGGAAAATCTCTTTTGACCCATGTTGAACTAAACATCAGTGATAATTTGTTCATGGCATGTACCCTTGTGAGTGTGACCACTGTACAAAAAAAGGTGATTTCTGAAATTTTCTGTCTTGGGATTAAAAACCACAGATAGGAACTATATCCAAGAAGAAAGCATGACTTGTACATTGACTCATATTCACTTACGCTTTTGTTTTCAGAATCGACAGGAAAAAGGATAAAACGGAAAGAAAGATCTTGGACAGCCAGGAAAGAGCTTTCTGGGATGTGCACAGACCTGTGGTAAAACTATTTTTGAATGATGAGACTTTCCAGGTTTTGGCAGGAAAAGTTTCATTACTAGTAAATGGTTTATGCACAAAGACATTGCCTTTACAGTCACTACATGGATTTTCCTCACAGTTCAAAATAAACCAAGTGTCTGCGAGATTATTTGAGACATTCTGGGCTTGTGCACCTATGGAACTATTGATTTGGAAATATGTGACAAATAGGAACTTTGGAGAATTATTTACTGGACTTATGAAAGAAAAGCAGCTTTCTCAGTTTGGCTCAGACTTCCTAGAAAATGCTCCTCCCGTTAGCAATTTCCATTTGGTGCCAAAGTTAGGAGTAAGTGGATTGAATGCTGGTATGGCATCCTTGGGTATATGCAGTCTCTTGTTTAGCAAGAGTAATTTATGGGACACAAATCTCAAGAAAGAGTTTTGGACAAGATCTAATTGTATATTTTATAAAGGTAGGGTAGGATGAAGATTCTAAACAGAGGAGAAACATGATTACCATGTCTTTTCAGCCAGGCTGTGTGAACACCACAGAAATGGACATCAGAAAGTGTCGCCGTATGAAAAACCCACAAAAAGTGAAAAAGGTAAGTTTGAGTTCCTGGTTTTGGTTTTTGCTTGTTTGGGGTTGGTTTGGTTCACTGGTTTTGTTTTATTTTAATGTAGATCATACTTGACACCTACAGCATATGAGACTTGCCCAGTAGGAACAAAATAAAAGTGTTTTGATAGTATGAGTTCTGTTTTGTTCTCCTTGGCAAATTTATTATTTCCATTTTACCAGCAAAGTGATACTGACTGGGTGATAGGTAGAGCTGAGAAGGGCATTAAGGAGCTCTGTGTCCCAAATGTCTGATGGCTCTGCACTCCCATAAAATTAAAAGGAATTGGCAAAAATATCTAGGTCCCTTTGTAAGAAATTATCTGGGCACAGATAATTTACCGGCCTTAATCATTTTAAAGGCTGGATCATTAGCAACTTGTGTGTCTTTGACTTCCAGCAAGTTTGAGCTCTTCTATGTATATGAAGTTG
This sequence comes from Mystacornis crossleyi, assembly GCA_013400655.1. NCBI lineage: Eukaryota > Metazoa > Chordata > Aves > Passeriformes > Timaliidae > Mystacornis > Mystacornis crossleyi. The sequence goes on from VYZQ01029615.1 coordinate 15,236, forward strand.
TAGAATCAATTGGATTGAAGAAAACCATTAAGATCAGTGACTCAAAACCTTAACCTAACCAAGTCCTCCACTAAACCTTGTTCCTGTGTTTTAAATACCTTCAAGGGTGGTGACTCAAAAGCATCCCTGAGCAGCCTTGTTCCATTGCTTGATAACCATTTCAGAGAAGTAATTTTCCTAATATTCAGTCTAAACCTCTCTTGGCACAGCTTCAGGCTATTTCCTCTTGTCTCATCACTTGTTACGTTTTTGGACGGGGCACTAGACTCCTGAACTTCCACAGGTAGTTAAATTGCAGCAGAGCTATTCACATGTCTATTAGAAGTTTTACTGAAAAGCAGAAGCGCTAAACGAAAGGATAAATGATATTACTTTCAGTTCAGGTGTCTGTCCTGAAGATGAATGGCTACAAGTCAGTCTGCAGGTTTTTGTTTAGAGAAGTTCACATGAACTTGGCCCTTTGACTTGACCTGGTTAAGTACTTTCTTCAATATGTACATATTTTTGAAGTTTTACATCAAGAAATTAAACCATGTGAAATACAGAGGCATACAATTGGGTTCTAGTATTTTCTTTTGCCACTTGGTTCACCCCAGTGACAGTTCCCAGTGTTCATCCTGCAAGTGTTAATACACACAGCCTTCAGAGCTCCTGAAAATTATCAGCTGCATTTTAACATTTAAAACAAACTCTTCTCTTAACGTGCCTATAGGCCTTCCAAGTGCAGGCATCAGCAAGCACGGTCTGACCTGTACATTTTGCTCTGGGCCGAATGATTATTGACATGTGTGGGTATAAACAGTAGGAAGTTGCTGGCTTGTTACCTCACTGCTTTGCATACCGCACCGTTCCTCATTGCGTATCAGAGAAATGCTGTAATCCCGTCTGTTTGTTCCTTGGTTCCCCACAGTCCGTGTATGGGGTTACGGAGGAGTCTCAGCCCCAAAGCCCTGTACACCTGCCCTCCCAACCGGTGCGCAAAACGACAAAAGAGGATTTCCGGAAGCAAGTAAGTAGGTGGCTGTACGGCAGCTCTTCTGAGAACTGCTACCAGAGGAAAAGCATATAAAGTTATTGAGATATCAGCAAAACCAACTGTATGTTTTACCTCTCCTTGATCCTCACATACTTATCCATGATACTTTCTTATGTAAAGTACGTATTCATTGAGCAGGACAGTTGTATGGTGATCTGTATTATGAGTAACGCTGACCTTTGAATTTACTGTTACCCTGTCTGTGGACCAGTAGACAGGTTGATTTCCAGTTCACTGAGGATGTCTGAAAAGTGGGCAGTGACAAAGGCCAGCGTAGCTGGGCACAGCCTGGGGATGAGTGGTGAGGAAAGGCGTCATTCAGTGCATGACTTTTAGACTGTACAGTCAGAGCTTCTAGGAAACAGGAAAAAGTTACTTGCACAATCACGCCAACTCACACATCCTTGCCCTGGCACAAAGTGCTCTCCCTCAAAATTACTCTGCTGCAACAAGCAGCCCTCACTGAAAGACAAACTGGAGTCCTTAGATCAGCATTTTACTAAAGGCAGCTTTAAACATGTTTCTTAGGCAACCAGTTTTTGGGTGGTCTTCTGAACTAAACCTGGATGCTATATTTTTTGAGCTTTTTTATCATAGGCTGAAGAACTGGTTCATTGCAGAATGAAAGTGTGCTGTAAAACTGTTACTGGTCTTGTGATGCCGGTCAGTCAGAGAAATGGGAAAGCAGAGTGTGGTTGTAGAAAGATTATATTGCACCCTGAGTAGTCTAGGAACCTTGGCCCCAAATATGAGTCTTTCCTACTTTTAATTATGTCTTCTGAAACTTCCCCTAGGGCTTTGCCTTTGGAAATGGAGACTCCTGTTGGATCAGTTAATAAGCTTCTTCTGATACCTAGGGAAGGGTCCCATTTCCTTCTGAGTTACTTCCAAGCTGTTTGGAAAGAGAAATCAATAGCGTGTTGGGATATTGTCAATGCATACTGTAGAACTCATAGATTGTTAATGTCCTTGTCATCTCTCTCCTCAGATAACTTTTCTGAACATGCAGATAGAGAGACATTGTTTAAAGATGTCCAAAGTAGCAGAAAGGTGAGTGTCCCCATTTTGATGATTTCCTATTTTTTCCTCATCTCCAGTTTGACATTTCTAGAAACAGAGCAGGCAGCAAAGTGCAAAGGCTTGACCCCCTTTCTGTGCGTCAATCCTTTCCCCTCCTTGACCAGCTGTGCTGCCTGGCTGCTGGCTGCTGACACTTCTGTAGCTGCTCTTCTGCCACTGAGCAAAAATAGGTGGAAAAGGAGGACCTGTAATATTGCAAAAGAAAAGAAGCATTCACAAAAGGAAAACCCTTGCAGGACTGGTTTCCCACCCCTTCGCTACCCTAGGGTTTATTTTTAGAAAAGTCATTCCTGTCTCAGTTTGAAAATAGCCTTTTTTCTCTTTGTGGCTGAACTCTCAGTGCTCATCTCTTGTGAGTCTGGCACAGCTCTGGGGACGGAACTGTGTCTGCATTCATTGCACATGGTGTTCACGTCTCTGTTCATCCTGGGGTTGTAGGGCCAATTCCTGCTCCCCCTTACATGTGTATGAAACCTTTAGAGAAGTACTGGGGTTGTACCTGGACTACTGAAGGCAGTTTTAAGGAGAGGATTTCTAAGAAGCAAATCAAGGCACAATTTGACTTGCAGAATATTTAGTTTTGGCAGAAAAGTATGAATAGGTGAAGAACAAGCTCAAATTTAATTGAGTATAACAGCTCATTTACTTAGGTACTGGTAAGTTACGCACATTTGCAGGGTAGTCCCTGACATGAAGGTAGGGATAGTCATGCTCTTCAGTGACATCACTTTTAAAGCAAAACTGTGTTGAACATGAAGGACATGATATGGGCTGGTTGCTTCTTGAAAAATAATAGAAGAATTTTTATTTAAGCAGAGTAAAACAGGGTTACCCGATGAAATGTGCTTTGCAATGCCTGTACCTGTAGTTAGCATGTGTGTACTAAACTAGGTAAATTAAATGGTCAGAGGCCCAATATAAGTTCCTATTGGCTCAGGAAGTTTAGCAATTAAAATGAAAATGTGTCCAATTAAATAGAAAATATTCAGAGGCTCCCTGAAATCCTGCAATACATTGTATGATTGAAATGAGCACGTTTATATTTATGTTTTGGGCTTTTGGATCTTTTTAATTACAAACATATACTTGTACTTTAACAAAAAAAAGTCATTGTACTGAATTTACTTACAATGACCTTAATATACTGAGACATTAACAATTTTCCTGTTTTGAAAGGGCTTTCTTTTTTTCTTTTTTTAATNGTCCCAGGACTTGTTGTGGAGAGTGGTAGGAAGTGCAGCCTGGATGTGGAGCGTTGCAGAGCAGGTAGGAGGGGAAGTAGAGGGGCTGATGGGTCCAGTGGCTTTGCAGGGATGGAAACTGGTGAGAAGGAATGAACGTGGATGACCTGACTTGAACAATTGCCTGAAAAAAAACCCTGTGCAGCCTTGAAAGCTCCATTAAAACACGGAATACAAGCGCTAGGAACAAATTTGCTGTGTAAGGAGATGCTGTTATTATCAAGTCAATTTTCAGGCTCGGACCCTGCTCTCGGGACAGTTTAAGTGACAGTGTGGCAGATCAGGGTACAGGAGATGACTTCTTGGCACGCTCCCTTCAACAGTCAAGCCTGGCAGTGGCACCACCTGCCAATTTTTCAGTGTAGCACAAAGGCACTTTCAGAGAGGATGAGGGAAGTAACAAGGAGCAAGTAAGTCAGGAAGCACTAGGGCAAACAAGTTATAGGAATAAGATGTAAACTGTTTCAATAGTAATAGATAAATTGTATTTATTTTCCATTAATTCACACTATTCATGAGATAGCCCTTGTCTGTCAGAAGAAAAAAGGTCTCCAAAGGATATCTCCAGCTTCTGTGAGATAAATGCTTACTGCTAAAGATTTTCCTCCCCTTCCTCCCTGTTCCTCTTCCAGGAGTAGATCTGTACCAACTGCGGGAACAGGCGTCCCTCAGCTGATCCGTGCACCTTGGAAACAGTCTTTCTTCCACATCCTTTCTCCCCACTTGGGACCCGCACACTGTCAGTTTTAGCAGTTGAGAATTGAGATCTGTTGAGCAAAACTATCAATATATTCTACCTGTTGTTTTTCCTGACTGCGTTGTGCAGTGTTAGTACAATTTCATTAGACACGGCATCACCAAAATGGCTGGGGGAAAATGAGCATCTTCCTAGCAGAAGCAGTCTCAGCTCCCTAGATGAAAATCTGTGAATTCTTTCAGCTTCTCAAAGTTCCTGTGAAGGCTCAGCAGGCCCCCTTGACTGAGAGAGAGCTGGGTTCTCAAGGCAAGCTCTGCACCCTTCAGTCAACTGTTCCCACCACCTCTTCTACTGGATAGACAGTTTATCACCCAAAAGGCCGGGTTTGCATTTTGACAAAAATGCTACCCCTTAGGAGTCCCCCGCCTGTAGCCTCCTTTAGACAATGAGGCAATGATTCTGTTTCTGCCATTATACTGATTCAGCAAAATGTGCTTAGAAATTTCCCCCTTGTTCCGTTTTAGTTTTTTTCCCCTTTCCTTCTTCCTAGTACTTGTACTAGCACCTCTGATGCCTTATTATTTTATTAGGAGCAATTCAGGTTTCACAGCAGATATCTCCTGATTGATCCTTTTTGGCTTTCTTTTCTTTTTTAACCAACCCTCTCTTTCACTGATGTCTAAGGGGACTGCTGCTGCTCTGTGAAATTGGATGCTGCTCCCTCCTCCAACCCTTGACCCACAGCAGTCATGAAATGTAATTAATGAAATGAAATGAGACAGCCCCGAGTGCCCTAAGGGGCAATGGGAACCTGCTGTGGTTACAAAAGTGTATGATTTTAATGCCTCATGATAAGAGCTAGGACAAACAAAAAGAAATAATTACTATAGAGCAGGTCAGGGAAACTTTCTGCCTTTTATGACCCTTTGTTTCACAGGGTCTTTTCATTCGCCTGCCTTTTTGAGATGTGGAGGACCAGAGGTAAAGTTTAGCGTGGACAATCACAGTGCAAGTACATTAGTTGTTCAGTATGATGAGACATAATTAACGTAGTTAATTACTTGGCAGATGTAGGCAAAAAAATAAAGTGCCTTAGAGTATTTCCAATATAGACTAGGAGAAATTTCTTTTGATTTATTTCATATATGCTGTCTTTCTTTTGTAAAAATGCGCCCCTAGCCCCAACCCCAGTGGAATTCCTGAATCATTTATGCAAGCAGACACAGTCCTTTTCCCAGAAAGCTCTTTGAATCTCATCCTAGGGAGGATTAGAGGCTATGTGCCTTAACTGACTCACCATGAAGCAAGCCAGTATAAAGGCCAGGTGTTTTTCCAACATGCATATAATTTATTATAGTCTAATTATTGCTGTTGAAGTATTTAACAGTAGTGCCATTAGTCTAAATACTATACCAGCATAACTTAAAAATGATCTATAGGCAAAGCTTTGATGCTCAGGACTGTGATCCTCCAAAGATTTAAGCATATTCTTAGCTGCAGCCCATGACCCTATTTAGGTGAGTTTCTCATAGTGAATAAATTTATGTGGGTGCAAAAGTTTACAAAAATGAAAAGGATGAGAGGCAATAGTTTAATGCAGCAAATTAACAGGATGACACATACTTCATATTCTTCCCATGGCTCTCTGGGGGAAGTCCTGCCTAGCAATTCAGTTGTTGCCTCATCAGGCTTTTTGAGGGCATCTCAACAAAGACAAGCTTGAGGAAAATGCTGCTGTTGAGGAAAATACTGCAGTGAGCTGGTGGTTGTTTGCAGAGAAGTCCTTGTGTGCATCATCCCTGGGAAAAGGGTCTCCTGTGGTTGCTGAGAAACTGACTAATCCCTATAAATAAAAAGAAGCACACACAAAAAACTAATCCAAAACAAAAAACCCCAATAGGATGAAAAGAAAAGCTGTACCTCTCTGACATATGACTGAGCATTCAAACCCTTTCTTTCTTTTTTTTTTCCGTTTTTTTGTTTTTTTACCTGGCAGTTTAATAGCCTACACAGAGCAGANACCTCTCTGACATATGACTGAGCATTCAAACCCTTTCTTTCTTTTTTTTTTTCCGGTTTTTTGGTTTTTTTACCTGGCAGTTTAATAGCCTACACAGAGCAGTATGTGGAATATGACCCCTTTATAACTCCTGCTGAGCCTTCCAATCCCTGGATAAGTGATGATGCAGCACTGTGGGACATTGAAATGAGGTAAAAAATAATTGGTTGTTGTAACTAATGTGAGAGTTGTCTTGCCATTTTGTTTGTATGCTCTTCACACTGCCCTGTTTGGAAAGGAAGTTGTATGCCTGTAACTACAAGATTCAAGAACGTAGCTAAAGTTTATCGCTGGTGTCTGTGAATTACCCAGCCCTTCCACATGGCTTGATGTATGGTGCTCTGTAAGTCAGGTAATGGATGTTCTCATGCATGTGCACAGACTCATGTCTAGGAGCCTACAGCTATAGGATACTGTTAAGACAAACTTGTTCCAGCACATCTCATTTGACCCTTGAGAGCCTGCTCCTCCCCAGCTGCAAAGCTCCAGCTTTGCTCCTGTCCTGGAATCCCATGAAAGATGCTGCCGGCAAAATGGGATCAGTTATAAGAGTAGTGGCCGTTCCTGCTGTGCTGAAGTGAGTTTGGCACAGGAGCCAGAAGAATGTAGCCAGTTGTTGAGCAGAATGTAGCACACGTGATGTGTGAGACTTGGCAGGTCAGAATTATAATAGGTTGATAGAGTGAGTTCAGGCCTCACGTGTTGGTGAACAAGCTGGCTTGTCTCTGTTATGGTGTCAAATAGATGAAAAGAGGGAGGAGTGACTGTAGGACATACAATGCCTTGTACCTCAGGGAGTTTCTCAGAAAAAAAAAAAGAAGCAGAACACTGCAACAGAGGTCATGTGTTGCCCATGTGGCGCTGGTGCAAGGCAAGTGTGGCCTGTGTCTGTGTTTCTTGCCTTCAGGATCCTCCTAAAGGGACTAGAATTGTCCTGCCTGCCACTATGCCTAACAGCTCCCACAGCAAATTTGAATGGAATTACCATGCCCCATATCACTCTTCACAACTCAATCACATCCTGTGGCCAACAACTGCAAGGGCTCAGCAGCTTCTCCAGTGTTTAGCTGCTGCCATTTGGCACCAAATCTGAACCTGAAGTTCACTTCAGCAAATCTTTTGATAAGAGAACATCAAATCTAATCCTGTGTGTTACTGAATAAAAATTGAGATGTTATTGGCCAAGAGAACCGATTCATAGGGAATCAGTGTTCCAGGAAAAGGACAAGTTTTTTGGCCTGTTTAAAAACTGAATAGTTTGGGATGTGAAACTTGTTTTCACCTGCTTCTCTGGTAGTCCCAGAAATCCATTATTTTCCTAACCTCTTCCCCTTTTCACATAATTTTAATATTTTGGATTTCTTTTTTAGCTAGTTTCTCTCTCCATCCTCTCTAGTATGGCTAGCACCAGATACAGCCCTTGCAAAATATTGCTCTGTGGAAACCCTCACCCACAAGGTAATCCAGGCATCCGTTATTTCTGCATCTGTTGAGGTAGCTGCAAACCCCAGAAAATATGTCTGTGTCCCCGAAGAATACAATTAACTTCATGTCACAACCTTGTAGGAATTTAAAATAAATGCTTGGCTTCTGCTATGATTTCAGAGTTAAAGAAGGTGATTCTCCTGCTGATGAAAAAGAGAAAGCTGTAGCGTGGGGAGATGGAAGAACAAACAGCTCTGTATTTCCATTTTATTCTCTATTGTAAAAACACTCACTGCATCTGCATCTAGTTGCAACTTGCATGAATAATTAAATGATCCCCGAGATCCCCTTGTGTTGCCTGCAAAGCTGTTTCCTCAGTTAGGAGGGCAGAGCCCTTGCACAGGAAAACAAAGAGCCTCTCACTTCTAGTTGCAAGGCTAGCTGCTGAGTATGGGCAGCCCCGTGCCACTAGAGTTCATCCTTCATGGCAATCAAGCCTCAGGAAATGCCACGGAAAGCTTTCAGTTTTAGATAGCACTTTGGCCTTTTTTTTTGTGCTGGAACACTGTGTAGCTGCAAGAAGAGCAGGTACACATCTCTGGATTCAGCAGGAAATTCCCTGAGCTTAGATTGTGCATGGCTCTGCACAAGCATGGCTTTTGTGTCCCAATATCCAGGCTGGCTCACGTAAAAAGTAGGCTGGATCTGTGGCCTTGTCTGCAGCACTGCTGGCTCCTGAGGGAGCGCAGGAGGAGCCATCCCAAATGTGCTGCTCCTCGAGTGAGGACATGCCTATCAATTTTGCTTAGCCTTTACACCAAGAGAAAATCAAAGCAGGCATTTTATTTACCCCTTTGGCTTATTTGTCTGCAGCACAGATCGCCACTGTCCCCTAAGGCTCCATGATTAGGAATCGCTGTGGACATGATGAGACACATAGTTTAATAGATATGTACTGTTAACAATGGCTCTGCTGTCACAAATGTGAGCAGCTGAGTTGTGTTTTAATGGTTGTCTCATAGTATGACGCCATCACACCAGAAGCTTTCAAACAGTTTGTGAGCCCCGATTACGCTCTGGTGCAGACTGTCTCATAGGATCCTCGATGTGATTCCTGGGCACCACCTCCCCCCATAGGTATTTCTGCAACATGTCTGGCAATTCAAACAACAGCTTATGTCAGTTGGGCTGTGTTAAGAAATAATTAAGGAGAAAGGTTGCTAGTGATTTTGGGGGCCTCTGCATCTCACTATCCCACCTGAGACACAAAATAAAAGTGTGATTATCATGGAGAGTAGGAGGAAGATGCTTTTTAGTCTTCTGAGACTTAGGCATGCAAAAATCAGAGGCACTGAAAAGTAAAAGACCACAAACCAGTAATCATTTTAGATACTTTGCACTGCTTCTTAGTGCAACTGCTTTTCTAATGCAAATGTGGATCTGAAAATCTGAAGCCAGTTCCAAGTGACCAGGCAGCACTGTATGGGACAGGAGGAAATGCTCTGGAGCTCACCAGTGACGCAGGGAATATTGCTGGGAAATTTCTGCCTTGATACATAAGAAATCCTAAGGTATATTTGAGGAGATATGGAAGAAGTGCATAATGAATAATCATTTAGATATGGTATGCTGTTCTTCAAATGAAACCTACCAGAAATTGCTTTGAAATCATAATCATTCACAGTCTCTCTTAGTTCGACATGTATGTAGCACCCAAATAGTACAGTTGCTTCAATGATGACCCTGGTCCTTATAGCTTTTTTATGTTATTTGCTAACTTGTATTTCTGCAAAACCTTGAGAAGAAAACAATATCTCATCTGATAATCTCCCTCCCTTCGTTTAGCAGAAACAGCAGCAGCTGCTCGGACAGCAGGCAGAGATGCACATTCCATCTGTTTTTCCCCTTCTCTCTCCAAACAGCAAAGAACCTAGTCAGCAGCGTGTGAAAAGATGGGGTTTCTCCATGGATGAGGTCCTGAAGGATCCAGTAGGACGAGACCAGTTCCTTCGTTTCCTGGAATCAGAATTCAGCTCAGAAAACCTCAGGTGAAACCTTTTCTGACTTGACTAAATGAAGGGGACCAATCCTACTCTCTTGCATAGGTGAAATGCAATGCTTGGTGTGTCTTGAACTGCTAAAAACAGCCATTTGAATAAAGATGAGAATGGCAGAATTTGGCCCATAGCACTGCTACAGATGCCTATACTAGACCTATGTAAGTAATCTCAGAAAGAGTGTTTAGCAGAGCCAGTGTTGTCAGGTGTCTTATGCAAGGGCTTGCAGACTTGTATGATGTGATGAGATGCTGCACATCACCACTGAGCTCCCCAACAATATACAGGATTTACATGTATGTTTGTGGCAGGGCTTGTGTGAGGGAAACAGCGTGGTCATCATGTGGCTAAGAACTGTTGCAGTATTGGCACTCACCGAGTCAGGTTTGCAACAACGGCTTTTAAATTTGGTATGTGCTAACTATCCAAGAGCTTGACTCAACAGGACTCTCTGTGTGGGGATTCTGAGTACCTGACTTCTCAAGCTGCGAAGAAGTCAAAACTTTATTTATGAAAAATTACGTAGATACCCACGTGATTCTACATCAGGCTGAGGGCCAGTAAATCCCACTTTTTTTACAGTCTGAATTACACTGCAGAGGCTTTGTTGCGGTGCTGTGGTTGTGTCTCAGCACATGGGTGGGTACAGGGACAGATTCTCTTTGGAATTTTTTGGGGCAGTCGTGTTCCAGAAGGCTGAGTGAGCATTTGCAGGGAAGGCCAGAGAAGCTTGCAGGTTCACTGGCAGAGCTGTGCCTGCTCTTGGGCTGAGGAAATCTGCTGTCAGTGAGCACGCAGTCAGTCGGGTTTTTGCCTTTGCTGGTAGCAGCAGGCTTGATGTTCTCTTTTTACACCAGATAAGAACCTGATTGCACAGCCCTTTTTTAGTTTGTGGCTTTTTCATTCTTTTTCCCTTAGAAAATCAAATACATTACAAAAGCATGTGAACAATTGTCACTGTAGTGCAGTCTCCTAGTCTGCAAAATCTGAAAGGGAAATTCCCCTGAAAGTGATTTTTAATGACATTGGAACTTAGCATCCTATTTATCAGGTTTCCCTGTCCAAGAAGTACAGAAAGCATGCCAGCAGCAAAACAGTGAAAACTCAATGCATTTTATTGTTTTAAAAACCCTGAAAGTTAACCTGTAAGAAAACAAGGGAGTGTTACTAATTACATAAATGAGCTTGAAATTTTATTGCTAAACAGGTACTGAACTTGTATATGCCTACTGAAGTTATGTACAGTGGCACTCATTTGCAATTAAATTGTAGTGATGAAGTACAAAATAATTATGCTGTATTAAAATACTCTTCAAATAAGTGTTCTGGAATAAATCTGGGGGTTGTGCTAATGAAATCCAGCAGGTTTTATGACTAGCATCTGTCCCCCAAATTCATCCTACTCAAACAAATGGAGAAAGTTTGATTATGAGAAGGAAAACTTGTACCTTCCTTGGTCAGTCAGAGCTGCTCTTTCTGCTTATGCACATTCTCTTTGATTTTGGGATGTAGTGAAGGGAGATGGCAAATCAGTGGGCTGGCATAGGTTAAATCCTTCGTCCTCTGTGGAAGACATTGGCATCATTCTTTATATGGGAATTTTGCCATCATTCTTATGGTATCATTACGATGGTATTGGCTTATGTGGTAATATTATCTAATAGTGGATAGCATTAGCAAGCCTGCTCAAAGCTTTATATAACAGGATGCAAAGGCAAAAATATTAATGAAGAAAACTGGAATAGAGTGGATTGTTAGCAGTGGTGCTAGAGAGAAGCAGCTCAACACCAAAGTTGGGATCTGCCTTCCCTAAATTGACAGCTCGGAAGCACATGCTTTCTTCTTACCCAGTCTCCCTTTAGAGAGAGGGAAGAGAAGCTGAAGAGGAGTCAGTCAATCATCTGAGAAGGATTTGTTTCAGCTTTAAGTGGAAGCAAAACTAAAAGCACCTAAATTACACTGTTAAGCGCCCATCTCTTGTTACCCTAAGCTTGGAGAGACTGATTCAAGTGACAGTGTCTGCGTGGTAGACAACTACAGTTAAGAGTGACCCATCCCACCCAAACCCTGGGGATGTGTAAGAAACTTTCTGAGGGCACAGCATTTCGCACCTTGCTAGAAAGGTAACATTCACATTTAATCTTTTCAGGACTGTCTTCCCAGTAACTACCCAGAGATCTCGGAATTGATGCAGCGGGGATGTGTTATCTCTCGGGAGTATCAGTAGGATCTTCATTAACACTGGCCGGAGCCCTGAGGCCCTTGTGTTGAACTTAAGGCAGATCTGAGAAAGTGCTGGAAAACCTAGAAATTCATGGTAGCACTAGAAAAGGTTTTTGTGATGTGTGTGCTTGAGAATGCCTTGAAATGAAAGTAATTCAGTAATATAGCGAGGGGACCAAATTCTGCTCTTACACCCAGTGATGCGAGTCCCAAATCACAGGGCTGATCGTGGTGAGGTATTTCCGTATCTTCCTAGCTGAGAAAAATTGGTCCCGGTGGGGGTCTTGGGTGAGGCACTGCCAGAGATAGCAGCAGACTAGACTCGATGACCTCCCAGATCACCTTCCAGTTGTGTTTCTGTGTTCTAATAAACTTGCAGAATCATGTCCACCAGTCTCCTGGGCTTGGCTGAGCCCTGTAACTTACTTATTTACTGGCTGTCCATTATTTATGTGGGAGCAGGAAAGCCAGTCAGTTGGGTATATTTCTCTCTGTTTTTATTTTAACTCTTTTTCCTTACTCTGTTTTCTTTCTTTGTTGCTTACATCGACATTGTTGCTTTCATCTACAATTTGTTTTGACTCTAGTGATTTTTGAAGTACCCAAAATATAGCAGACAATATGCCAAACTTTAATTGAAAACAAAACAAAAAAGAAATAATAAGAAAAGAAAAGAAAAGGCCTCATAGAGGTATTATACATTTTTTATGACCTGGGAATCTTCCGAGACATCTTGAGATTGCTGAGATGTTCATCTAGCTGGTGGATTGAATTCCACCCCCCCACCCCCCACCCCCCCAGCTTCAAAGAGTGTCAGCTGGAAAGAGAAACAGCGAAGTGGGAATACGGGACATGGGAATTTCACCCGAAGGGGAAAGGAGGCTGCACACCTGTTTATAGACCTCAGTGGGAAACACATGACACTTTGTGGGAATGCACTGTGGAGCTGGTGATGCACGGATGCACCTGCCCTGGGCCCTACTGATTGTGAGCATATGTTGAACATGGAGTTCACCGGTAAGGAATTTTACCTGCACAAAGTGTTTATATTCCACATGACCCCTAATGGTTGAAACTTGTTGCCAATATTTTTTCCCCCCGAGTTTTCATCAGGAAAGGAGAAGTTCAGGCAGTAAGGAGAGCTCGTATATTCAGTAAATACACTGAACTCCTCCAAAGCCCCGTCTTCCCTAAATAAAGAGCGTTTCCCGAGCAGTTCCGAGGTAGTGCCAGCGGTGGAGGGCAGGGCCGGGCGCGGGGCAGTGCCGGGTGCAGAGCATTGCCCAGTGCGGGCAGGGCCGGGCGCGGGGCAGGGCCGGGTGCGGAGCATTGCCCAGTGCGGGCAGGGCCGGGCGCGGGGCAGTGCCGGGTGCGGAGCATTGCCCAGTGCGGGCAGGACCGGGCGCGGAGAAGTGCCGAGTGCTGGCAGGGCCGGGTGCGGAGCAGTGCCCGGTGCGGAGCAGTGCCCGGTGCGGGGCAGTGCCCTGTGTGGGCAGGGCCGGGCGGTGGCAGGACCGGGCGCGGGCAGTGCCGGGTGGTGCCCGGCAGGCGGCGCCGCCGCCCCGCGCTG
>VYZQ01029616.1:0-20488 GCA_013400655.1 Mystacornis crossleyi
GTCCAAACCAGGACAACAGGAAAGGCAGGCTTGAATTTAAAAGATCAAAGCAAAGCCTGTACAGATTCTGTACCACTGGCACATGTTCAGGATGCAGTGAAGTACTTGGAGCAATTGCTGACTGGCTGCCACTTATCAAGTGCCCAGCATGCATCAAGTTATGTATCACCATAATTATGTTACACTGTAAATTTATGCAACTGGGCATATTCCTGGACTTTTTATGTCTGAGAAATTTACTGACATATTACATACTGTTAACAACTGATGGACATGACATCAGCAGTTTCCAGTCAACCCCTGATTCTTGAAAAATTTACTTTATACTGCCTTTATTAATCCACTGGGACTGTGCTGCACTCAGGGTTGTTTTTTTCATATATGAATGCAAGTACTTCCCATTATTCTTATGAAATTGTGCACTATGTTTGGCTCACTAACAAATTCCACCACTCATCTCAAATCAGGGTGCCATATTAAATATTGTCTTAAAGGTTACTTTTCTTGCAAAATTACTATTACCATCTTTACTGTGCTCTAAGACAATAATCAATGTACCAGGCTAAATTATATGGCAAAGACTTAACAGTAATAAAAATATATATTCTAGAGATTCTTAAATCCTGAGCCAAAAAATGATCCTTCAACAGAAAGAAATGCAATAGCTACTTCTATTTGAATATTCAAAACTGGACAGAGTTCAGTACAATAACGCTATTAAAAAAAAATACTTCAGTTATCCAAACACTGGGGGTTTTTAGCTTTCTTAGAAGTTTGACTTATGCTGTGGTTCTGTGTGGAAGTCAGTCAATCAGGAACTTTTCAACGAAGAGAAGGAACTGCTACTCCTGAAATCCCACTGAAGTGAACAGGAGGAATGGAAATACCAGGTGAAAATATAAGACTGACTGTACAGTGTGTCCAGTAACTAGTAAAAATACTCACAAGGAAAGAGCTAAAAGCTGTCAACGTTCAAACAGCTAAGCAGCTCCACAAGGAGTTGAGAATTTTATTTAAATAAATCCTATTTTACATGGACTTTGACTACTGAGCAGAGTTGCTTGTTCACAATACTCATTGCAATTGCTCATTACAAAGCAGAAGTTGCAGAAAATACTAAAAAGCTTTTCAAAAAAGGTCAAGCACAGCACAGTGTTATGACAACCTGAAAAATCCAAAGCAAAAACCAAAGTACTTTTTGAGAAAGCAGTTCTCTTAATTCTTTGAAATTTTGAAGCAACCATTTCCCAAGCTCCCATAAAAACTTAACTCACTATAAAACACTACAAAACTGGACACAGCAAAATGATTGCAAGTATGAGAGCCTTGGAGAACAGCTCAGGAAAAGTAACATGCACAAAAAATTAGGCCCTCAAACCCAGTACCACAAAACAATCAGGTGTCTAACTTTGTTTTGTTTCAATGACTGTTAGACACTGAAGCACTTAATGCAATGTTTCAAAGAGTTAAAGTTTAAAAGAGCAAACATACTCCTGAAACCCTCAGTCTTCCTGTGGGCTCCCATACACAGAAGCCCAGAAAAAACAGCACAGAAATCTGACCAGCTCAGAAAACAGAATCCATTGTACCCCTACAGTACAAAAGTCAAGTTTCTGGTGGCTGTCAGAGCAGGGTAAAATCCCACTCTCCCACAAAACAGATTAACTTGCTCCATCCTCAGATAACCAAGTACTTCTGAAAAGACACAACCTCCAAGTATTAAGCCCTCAATATTTTACTATTTCCTAGTAGTTACAAAAGCATAAAGCACAAAATTATAGACGGAATAAATTTTTTATGGAGATACAGCCAAGACATTAATTTTCAATGTTTGGCAATGTTTTCTTTAATTACAGTGTACCAACCCCTTCCCCATGACCCCTGATTTTCCTGAGTGCTGTAATTCACTTGGAAAAGTTTCTCATCTTTCTCCATTTTGTATGCTGCTGCTACTTTTGCAAAATCAGTATTGTGTCTAGAAGTCACTACTCTGAAAACATTTCCACACCATTTTAATGAATTTTTATTACATTATGGCTCATTTAGATGTGACCATGAGAGTAGTCCTAGACTATTGTACAGCTACAATTACTTTAAGCCAATAGTAACAGTAAGACTGAAAATATCTTAGGAAGTATTCCATTGTTTCTCTGAGAGTCTGGTTGCAGAGCAAAGATTATCAGAGCAATAGGCTACTTGACAGAAGGGGTGTAAATGCAGAGCAAATAAAAAACACTTTCAAGTCAGCTACAACAGATTCTATTCTTTGAAGGTCTCATTATTTTTGTTGCACAAATTAAGCTGCTACCTTAAGCTTCATTTTTTCTTTGTAAATATTTCCAATATCCTCTTATGAAGCAGACAATTACATTATGCCTTACATAAACTGACTTCTATAATCTCTTTAATAATAGACTCCCCAGACAATTCAAAGACAATTGCATGTTTGTCTAGGAATGGTTACATCAGCTCTCAAGCCAACTAACTTCAGTAGAAATAAGCTCAATACTTGCTCAGGATATTCATTTAAATTACAGAAATGCTCCTTCGAAAAGATGCTCATTTGCTCACCAACTCTTGTTCCAACAAATTCAGAAGTAAGGTCATTCAAAAATTCTTTATATAAGGATGCTAAGAACATAACTAGGCTAACAGCACAACCTCAATTTTGTAGTTCCTCTACAGCTATACCATGAATGAGATTATGTCCCCTTAGACATCAGTCTAAATGAAAATATTCCAGGAAAAAAAAAATCAATAAAATTAGGAGATTTAATAAAGTCTTCCTAATTCTTTGAAAATGCAGTATCCAACAAGATATTTCGTATTTGAATGAAAACAGTGACTGAGTCAAAATCACAAGCGAACATACTTTCAGAGAATGAGCATTTTAAACAATAACAATTTAATACAAAAAAAGTTCTTTCCTTAACAAAACAAAATAAACAAGCTGCTGCCCTACCCAGAAAGGGGAAAGGGCAACATGGTGTCCCCAGGGTTCAGCTCCCATCAGAGGAGATATTTTCAAATATCTGATTTAAAACACCACCAAGACCTTTTTCCAAGTTGGTATTTATAGCAATGTCAAGCCAGGAGAGGCATCGTTTTGGAGGGTAAAAAACCACTGAGCAACATAAAATAGGTGGGGTAGGACTGAAGAGTATTAAGCTTAATGAAACATTATCACAACATTATCAGATGACTGGTCAGTTGGAAAATATTTCCAAATTAAAAGCAAAACAGGGCATTATCAAGCCTAAATGTCTCTTAACACCTAATATGAAACAGATCACTGTTATTACCAGCTTGGAGTCCTTTGGTTTGCATAAATCCTGGTACAGATTTTCAGTTAGGGAGGTCACATTTCTAAGCCTGTATTCTGCAGAGCAATGGGAATACCTGCTTCTGTGTTTCTCATTACAGAATCGAAAAGCTGAATTCCAAATAATATTGTAATTTGTGTGGAACACACCTGTCTCCCTGTTGAAGTCAGATTTCTAGTAAGGTATATAAGCAATTAACATGAATATTAGAAAACCTCCAGGAAACATTAAAAATAACTTCAGAGTGTCTCTCCAGGCAGAACTGCTTTGACAGCACAGCTCTTGCACCGCTGCTGTTCTACAGTACCACAGAGCAGGTGCTCCTCACTGCTGGCAGGACAGGAGGGCAAGGAAAGGTACTGAAGGATCCTATCTGGATATTGTTTATATACTGTGTTTAAGTCAGAAAACAGGTAACTGCACTCCCATTCTGAAATGCAAGTGCTGTAACTATAGGAATAAAGTCAATGTAACTGAAGTACACCTAATGAATGCAGCAAGCAGACTAATGCTAGAGTGAGTTCAGTCATGCAGGGAGACTCAAACATCTCATATCAGACATGTAAATGAAGAATTTTGATCTGGTGAAACACTTGTATCAAACTCACACTGTACATAATACTCAGAAGAAAACCAAGTTTCTCAAGGAAACTAGAAAGCAAACTTGTTCTCTGTGAATACAAATCATGAATAATGGCACGTTTTAGACATAACTTTGACTATTACATAAGTCAGTGTTATTACAGAAAAAACCCAAAACTACATACCAAGGCCTTAAACATTGCAAATGGGAAAAAAATAGTCTTACCCCAGAGATAAGAAATACTTTACAGAAGTCCAAAACAGGTAAAATCTGCAAAAAACTGGCAGCTTCTAGAGTGTCCTGAAGGTTGTCCATGTTAAGGGAAAGTTTTGCAGTATAGATGAAATCAATGATCTTCTTTAGGCCTATTTTGTTCACGCCATGAAGCTTAATGCACATTAAATCTTGTTCCTTCATTCCTCCTGAAATAGACATGCAGGTGAATGTATAGGATCATTTTGAAGGGGTTGAAATTATTTCATAAATTTAGAGATAATTAAAATATAATTTTAAAATTTAAATTAAAAACCCCATATGCAACAGTAGAGAGAAAGATGTTTAGTCCACAGCGTTGTTTGTAATCATGGACTGATTCACACACAGCACTGAACTTGTGTCTGAGTGCCTGAACGAGAGCAATTTGGAGATAGTAGTACATGGCTCTAATAAAAACACCACCTGTGAACATGGCCTTGAAGTAATCACTTGCAGAAGCCATCATTGCTCTGTGGACAGGAAACACCTCATCACCATCTCCAGGAACAAGTGTCACATCACAGAGCAAACCTTCCACTCGCAGTTGGTCAAAACCCTGCAGGAAAAGCACAATGCAAAGCATCCCTTTGATTTGGGAGGAGAGTAGGAATCTCTTTTATTTCCCTAATGTAAATACTTATTTACTTTTATGTACATGTGTACTGTAGGTCCAAAAAAGTGACAAAGAATTTGTCATCTTAAAACCATTATTGCTAATATATTCAATGATTATTATTCATTTGAAAACAAGCAGAATAGTCATTATTTTCCAGATACAACTGATGAATGCAAAGTACACTGGGCCAAAAATTAAGTTATTTTCAGGAAGGAGCTTCTTTTTTAAGCTTTCACAATAGCAGTTGTTTCAGGTAGGGACTGCTATCTTTTTTGGACCTACCCCTTCTGGTCACATATGCATTCTAGATATAATTCTGTTCCACAGCAATTTAAGGGGTTTGCAACCCAACAGGCTGCAAAACTCTGTGGCCTGAAAGGAAAGCTGTTACCTGGTTCTACGATTATCAAATTTGTTACCAAATCTGACATGCTAAAAACTCCAAAACAAGCTCCTATTATGCATCTAATCTCCTCTGAATTACTTATAACATCTAACTGTAATAAAAAATAAAGTCATCTACAGTGGCATCCTAGGGCAAGATTTCCTCCAAAGATGTGCCCAGTTGTGGATACTGGAGGATGGATTAAATACACTCCTCCTTCATTCAGTGTGGAATAGAAGCTCAAACATAAAAAAAACATTTTCCTTCAAACTCGTATTTTTCTAATATTAGCAAGAATGTAAATATTGTCTCTGTAGATGTTCTACCACACAGTAGTGCCATAGTCAGACCCAGCACAGGGTATTACAACAAACCTTGCAGGGCTCTGCCAGCTTAGGCACATGTCTAATGTAATTACATTATGATATTTAAGTGAGCTTCTTTGATACAGCTGTCACATTAGAGTTTAAACATTGTTACCTTTTAGAACTTGACAGTGGACTGGCATATGACCCCAGGAAAAGGCCAGGGTTTATTTTCCAAGCTGTTGCTAAAGTTGAACTTCTACCTCACAGGAAAAGAAGTCCCAAGCAATGCTTGCTTGTGGGCATTGACAGAACAAAAACATGAGGGTTTTTGAGGCTTTACAGAAATTACTAGACTGATAAAATCTATTAAGTGGACGCATTATTTAGAGCAGCCAAAATTCTCAGTACAGCTCAATGCAGGCATGAGAATATTTAATTACCTGTAATACCACAGAACTGTGAGTATTGCTGGTGAAAAATCTTGTGGTTCCTGTCTTTGAAGACTGTAGATGGGCAGAGACGCCCATATCGCTGCTACCAAGAGATACTTTCATATGAGGATCCTCCTCCTCCACCAGAGATCTAAGAAAATTGGAACAGAGAAACCTTAAGATCAAACTAATTTTCATTCAGTGATCTTTCGTTCTAAACCCACAGTTTCTTCTGGGATGAAATGTAACAGCACAGAGGCTACAGGGAAAAAAATCAGCAGGCAACAGAATCGATCCTTAATGGTTCCCTTCAGCTAATCCAAGAAAGTGAAGCCTTAACAGTCTCTAAAAAGGTGTAAGTACTTACTGGCTAGTAAGTTTTTCCTTTTCCTTCCATCCCCAGCTCCCTGATTTAGACACCTGCACACTCTGTTATTTCTACATTCCAGGATGCTTGTAGAGGTTTCATCTGGTTTTCAAAATCAAGCATCTTAGCTTTTGCTTGGCAAACTGGTGAAACACTGAAACTCTAAGTGTAATAATAAAGAAAGTATTTTCATTCTTACAGCTTCCATTACCTCATTCATGCATGACTATCCATAATAGAAAATACACATCATGGAGTTTCAAGCTGCTTTAACCTGCTTTTGGAAACACACAATTAGGACTCTTTTAGGACATGATATCCAGTATTTTGCTACTGTGCAGTGAAACACTTCATAATTTTAACTTAAGATTTGATTCCAAGCAATTACTGTCCAAATCTAGACAGGACCAACTAATTTTAGGTAGAATTGTTAAAGAATTACTGCAGTATTATTAGCCTACTATTTTAATCTTGAGATGTAAGTTAGGTTACATCTGAGAGCCTAACTATGCTAACCTGTAATTATTATACAATGTAAATAAAATTCATCTACAGAAATATGAACAACGACTAGTTTCTGTAATTTCTGTGATCTAATGTGCTACCTATGAGCCTGTATAGAGGTATAATGAATACGTACACAGTTTTAATTTGCAAACGTAAGCTGTTAATCCATATAAACAATGGAGATGCCCTCTTCTAAAGATTCCATATCTCAAAAAAGATTCATAGTCATCTGACGTAATTGCTGCAAATTTCAGATACAAAAAATTTTCCAAATTTTAAACATGCAGGTTAAAGCACTGGCCCTCAAACTAGTTTCAGAAATTAAGTAACAAGAATGTGCTTAAATTCCCCTCCTTTCCCCCAATTTTGATTACGATCACTATGCAAGAACAAATTTGGAATTTGTGGAAGAAAAATAATTTTCATAATTTCGTTTTAAAAAAAATATTTACCCCCACCTTCTTTGGGTACAGAGATCATATAGAGCACTTTTTGAAACTCATATATTACCCTCATAGCATCAATGCGTCTTGTTCAAACCCATGAGTACAAAAGGTACAGCTACAAAAGCATATTCAAAACAAATTCACCACTCAACAGTGTACATGGGTTTGAAACAGTGAGATTTTATGCATGCAGACCTAACATTGTAGGAACAAGGGTACATCTAAATAGCTGTGACTTCTAATGTACTCAGCTGAATAAACTAATGTGGATCAACTGCAGCATGCAAGATTTGTGCTATTTTTGAAACACAATTATCTCTATTTTATAAAACAAATCCAGAGTCATTTAAACAAAGTTTACAGGGTATACCTTAGAAAAGGGCTCTCCAGACTATCTCTACATCCAACAAATACAACTATGCAACAGAGCAGCAAAGCAAGATGATAGCTCACGACCAAAATATTTGTGTTCACTCTGTTCTAGAGTGTTTTGGGTTTGGTGGGTTTTGTTTGTTTTAGTTTTCATACAATCTCATGGAGGCAAGAGTCTTACATAATTTCAAAGGACATCCAGTCTTTAAATTTGTACACGTCTTTCTAAGAAGAAATACAAAATAATGTGTGGAGACTTGCAAGCATGGATGGGAAGAATGACAGATTCAACAAGCATGAATCTGACTCTTTGCTCTTGAAGCATCTTCCCAAAATGTCAGATCAGACAGATGTTACATGAAGGAGTATTTAAAATACTTTCTCTGAACTCAGAAGAAAATAGAAAGTGAACACATCATTTAAAATCACTACGAAAAGAAACAGGCAAGTAAACCAACCTTCTTGGCTGTTTGGAGTGGGCTTTTTACGATGTTTGCCACATTGCTACTTGATTTCCCGACAGACAGCATAGTTCATAAGTTTTACAAATGAAGGCAAAGACCTTGACTATGATTCATTTATTCAAAGAACAGCTGGGATAATGGAAGCATTTTTCTGAACATTACGCACCATTTCCCAAAGCTCTGTCCTCTATGGGTTGTCCTCTATAGAACACAATGCCTTGTTAAAACTGCTCAGTCAACAGAAAGGTTATAATAAATTTTAAAATACTCGCAATACCTAAAAGTACACATTCAACATGCGTGGTGTGGCTATAATCAGTTATTTCCTCTACCTGATTTTCAATATATAATGAGCAGTTCTCTATAGCACACACAAGCTCAGCAGCTCATCAGCCAAAGCTCTTCTGCAGAAAATTTTCACTATTTCTCTTCCACATTTGCTGTTATGCGTGGACAGAAACTTGCACATGTGAATAAGGCATTAAAAACTGCAAATTCCACACTATAAAAATTCACCAAAATAAAACTCTTACAATTCTACTCTTAAACATTAACTTGGCTGTGTATGGTTCCAGGTGAATAAAGACAAGCAGATTATATTAATCCTATATGGGTTCTGGCTTATATCTAAACAACTATGACCAAAAAAAAAAAAAAAGTGATGTGGGTTTTTTGTTTGGGGGGGCTTGGGGATTTCTGTTTGTTTTGTTCTTGTTAAATAACACCTTTCTAACCTACAGCTTAACAGTTCTGGAGGGCTGAGCACCCTCTCCCTTCTGTAGAAAGTGACATTCAGGAGCTGGGTTTGGCAGAAGTTCCAAAGCAAATCAGCAGTAAGACCTGGCAATAAGGCACTGGTCCACTGAATTCCAGCCTTGTGACATTCACCAAGAGGGAAAGAGCACTCCTAGAGCGACCACAAATTATGCCTTTGTCACTGGCTTTGTAGCACTTCAGCATTTATCTTCACACAACAAGAAGAAACTGTCTTTGTAAGATAAAGTGAAACTGCAATAGTGCTTAAGCTCTGTGTTAACAGCAATACACAAAGAGCAAAACCCAAGCTTTGCATCATCCACCCTGTAACAAAATTTCAATGTATTCAGAATGTAGCTTCTGTTGCTGGGGCTGTAAAATTAAGATTCAGAAATAACTCTGCCATTCACACCCGAAACAGACGGGAAATGCACTGAATGTCCAACTGAATTCCCAACAAAACCACAGTCAGTATATCTGTCTTGTTTGGACACTTACCAAAAGCATTATTTACATTCATTAACATAGATCTACTAAGCAATATAATTAACTCAATTGTAATGAATGTAAACATATTCATCTTTTTACTTTATTTTAAGTAGAGTATATCACAATTAAGCATAGTATCAAAGGAGAAAGTTAATTCACTTTCTAATTAATTCTATTGTTCTGATCAATAGAAATCATTAAACAAGAAGTGCAGCAGTACCATTTTTAACCAGAGTTTAAAAGAATTAGGAAACAAAAGACGTTAAAACTACAATAACATAATGAGAATTCACAATAAGCTGCTCTAAATGTGGAGGTTAAAACCACCTTCAATTCACACACTTGGTCTGGAGAGGGTTGAACATCATAGTGGTAAGAACAAGGGAACGTTGGAGTTGAATGTGAAATGAATATTAACACTGCAAGAGGAAGGCAGAGGAGCTGCCTGACTTTCTGCAACCTCTGGGAAGCAGTGGCCTGCAGTTCAGAGAAAGGTGCCAGAGGTTAATCAGTTGCTATCACAAAGCAGGTTGAATCAGAATTTTCTTTCTAACTGCATGATGATTCTTTCAAGTTTCAACAACACAGCTTTTTCCTAGAGGCTGTAACCAAACATGCTTTTCTCACGACTCCAAGTTAATCCTCCAAGTACTTCCAACTGGTATTTTTTGTAGTGATGAAAATGGAGTGTGCGTTATATGGATATTAAGATGCTTTAACTTTCCAGCAAATACTGACAGATTTAACTGGCTGGAGTTACAACATGATTCAGAGGCAAATTGCTTTCTAAACCACTTAGCAAATATTAACCTGTTAAAATGGTTCAGAGGCATCCAGGTGACCCATGGTAAGCAAAGATCTGTGAAAACTGTGATAAATTTTATTCTCAACTAGAATATTCTAATTATGAAGTTGCCATTTTTTAGAGTTTAGTGGCACAAATTAAATAAACCAATATTCTGTTGTGATGTTTTCTTCAGAAGTAGTCGAGTTCATTCTGATGCAACAGAAACAAGGCAACCAAGAATATTATTAAGGATTTGTTCATTTCCATCAGTAATCCATTCATCTGTTTCTCAGACTATTGTAGGGACTCTTTGAAAACAAAGGAGATCAGCCTACAGCTATAGATATTTTAGAGTGCATGTTCTCCACTTTATTTAAAACCCAGTCTCTTTACATAGCTCAGGAAAAGCTTTACCAAAGCCGTATTGGCCAGAGAGTGAGTTCTTAATTTGGTGAAGCAACAGCTCATTTCTGAAAGCACTATTACCTTATTTTCTCTGTCAAATTACTGTTCAAGGAACCATGACCATAGGTGTTCTGGTCACTGGTAAAATGGCTTCTGATGCAATCACCCCTGGCATGTGCCAGGACTCTGGTATTTATCAGGTAATAAGGACAGAGATTTCAATGTCATATTAGGTTATTCTTACTGCAAGCCAAATCTTTATGATTTTATGACATATCAAAAAAACCCCTGGTGCATTCAAGAGCTATCCTATACATGCACCTATGCATGTCATTTGCTAATGAACCTATCAATTAAAAGGCCAGTAAAATACAATAAAAGTTTCATTTACTATTAAAAATAGAATAATTGTTTACTTTGTAAGCACAATCTGCCAAAAAAGTACTTTAGTAAGCTTAGTCTCAAAAAAAATTATTATTGACTATATTGCTGTCTTCCCACTATGAACAGATGTTCCAACTTCATGAGTAATGAATTCAGGAATTCCCCAGGAAAGTACCTGGCATCCTTGGAGCTCAGTAAGCAGAACTGAAATGGCAGCATTGTACTTAAGAAAATCTCATAATGTTTTTTTAAGAAATTCAAATTTTAATATAATGTAGATGAAAAAATTATGCAATCATGGTATTTCACATTTCCAATCCATATCTTCTACTCATACAATTTCAGGAAATCTTTATTCAGGTAAAGAAGTTACTTTTATACTTGTCCTCCCCTAAAATAACATCTCTTCCTTTTATTACTATTTTCTATCAAGAATTTCTAATTTAATTCTTTTATGGTATCAGCAACCCAGTAAAACTAACCACTTTTATCATCTCCTAATGATTTCTTATTACAAAAGAGTTTCTATAGGAAATGCAAGTTCATATTTTAAAACAGATACATGATTCCAGCTAGCAGAGAAAAGTCATTCTTGTTCCAGTAGGTTGACATAGTAAGTTAACTCCTCTTCACAGACCAACCAGCAGGTTCAAATTTCAGTTCTTGCTTTGGGGTACACAGGTACTGACACTGTTACTGCTCAAGAGCCAAATGTAAGGTGAACACAAGAACAACACTGGAAGGCAGGACCTAAATTGCTTTGCATTGATCACCTCTGTGCAACACACAGTGCATTAGGAGTGGGAATCATGCCTTTTTTCCCTTTATCACTATGACCAGTTCTCTTACGCTATCAGCTTCAGATGTCGCTATTTTTACTGGACAGTTTAAAGGCCGTATTTTTATTAGATGAACTTGAGGCTGCCAGTGAAACTAAAAACACTTTCTATTTGTCAGGCGACTGAATTTCTTTAAAAGCTATTTAATTCTGTTCACTTGAAAGGGGCCACCACAACCAGGAGTTTACAAACCTTCTGCCTCAATTAAATTATCATTGCACTGTAACTACCGTGAATGCAATCTCCTAAAACAGCTATGGCAGCTAGTGCCAAATACTACTCACTTTGGACAATGCTCTGATGTTTATATTTTAATATTTCACTTTCTACACCTGATCTTTTTCATACATTAGAAGGGTAGCAGTAACAGCAGAACATTTAAAAACATTTGTTGAGTAACTTCATACTGAGCTCTTCTAAACCGCCGCTCCAGGAGAAGGGCACAAAGTAAAACTTACTGTTTCTTTAATTAAAAAGCAAATAGATGCCCCATTTTCCATCTTTCCTCTAAACTGAGAGTGTTCTGTAAAAGAAGAACATAAAAACAGGCTCTACATAATACACCAAAGCAGTGAGAAATGAGGTTTTATTTTTACAAGGCTCTGGCTAAGGGCAGCAGGAAGATACAGGACTTGCAAACCCCCCGAAATCTGCAGAGAAGGACAAAGGTCGTTTCTAGGCACACACTGATGGGCAGAGGCAGGCAGTGCACCAGTTTTACCTGCTGTTTTGACACAGTTACAGCACAAGACGCTCATTGCAGTGACCAGATGAAGAAGGTGAAGGGCAAGTCAGTACAGAAGCAATGTAGCCTGAGCAACTCCGCCAGCACCAGCACCAAAGGCAGCAAGGCCACAAGGTGAATAACAAACACTTGAATGACAGGGACACTGACCCCTGCTCAACCACAGTCAGGCTCCAGGTAACCGACTGAAGCTATTTCTAGAAGCAAAGTGTTGGGGTTTTAGGAGTTTGGGGTTTTTTTGTGTTCTTTTCTTTTCCTCTTCAAGAATTCTTTTCCCCATGCTAAGGGATAATTGCTGGGTGCTTAAGACAGATAAAAAGACCTGGCCACAGGGGGAAGGGTCCAGCTGTCCTCTTTTACTTGGGTTTTTTCTCAGGTGGGGGCAGAGATGCCACAAGATTTGAACTGAGAAAAAGGGGTTGGGTACAGCACTTAAGTCTCTTTGTTCTCCTGGTGTTTGGAGGGGACAGATAGGCTGCAGTCACTGTAGGGAGAACTCACTGTCGCTGCGGAGTCCTGCCTTCTGCTGCCTTCCTTCTACCGTGAGTGGAGCTTGCTGGTTGGGGCAGCCGTTTGCACTGGACCCTATTTAACAACCCAACTCACTAAAGGAGGGTCCCTTTTCACCATCTGCTTGGGTGCTCAGCCCCGGAACCCCACGCTCGCCTTTCCCTGCTCTGCCAGGAGGCAGCTGCCCTGCCTCCGCCGTTCCTTTGCTGCTGCTTTGAGGCTTCACTACCCTGTAGCGCTGCACCCCCGCCTGCCGAGACCTCCCGGAGTTTCCAACTGCAGTTTCTGAGTTCAATACATCTCATCTACCACCTGGGATTCTGTGTTCATCCCTGCTGTTCCAGCCTGCTGTTTCCCGGGGGATCCTCCTGAAGCACCAGGATCAGCTGCAGTGACTCAGAGGGTTTGTGAAGCCCTTCTCCCATCCCTTCCCGGCTCGGCCAAGCCACCATTACCGCGTGCTTCCCGAGCTCGCGCCACAGCGCCCCCTGCAGCCGCAGGGGAATCATCACACCCACCCTGCTCACCGGGAACCACCAGCGCCCCTGCCGGCTGCAACCAGAACTGCACCAAAGGGGAAAGTGCCTGACAGCTGAGAAGGCTGCACTGGGTTCTGGTCCTGCTGGCTATTACTGCCACAGTTACTGTTGTTTTGTTTGCCTTTTAATACATACACACACACACATATATATATATATACACACACACACACATATTAGTAAAGAACTGTTACTCCTATTCCTCATATCTTTACCTGAAAGCCCCTTAATTTCAAAATTATAATAATTTGGAGGGAAGGGGGTTACATTTTCCATTCCAAGGAAGGTTCCTGCCTTCCTTAGTAAACACCTGTCTTTCAAACCAAGACACAAAGTTTTGGAGACTAGTACTTGAATGTCAAGCCTTAACTTTTCCTTTCTTTTTTTGCCCCCCCCCCCTTTTTTTTTAAAGACACTCAAGTCTCTTTGGACTTCATACAATCACCATACTGAGAAAAAGTTTGTGCCCAAGCACACAAGCCCACATCAACAGAAATGATGAGAACTACTACACACACTCAGATGACTGAAGACATTGTCACTGTTCCCAGCACCGGTGGATGTCAATGGAAAGTAGGAGAACAAGAAACAAAGATACTACTAACATCACTTAAACCTTTTTGTATCACTTTCTAGTAAGGTCACACTGTGAGCAAAGCCAGCACAAGATGAGTTGCCACAAAGCCAGGAGAGAAGGACTGAGCAACATCATGAACTGTTTTGGTATGATTTCTCAAGAATATGCACACAGAAAATATTCTCTTCAAAATTCCTTCTTAAACAACTAAACAATCACAGGTCTCAAGCTGTTTGCAACATAATTACAGTCCGCTGGTTAATTCAAATTTGTTTTCCACAGAAACAAAGCGATATTTGGCTCAGTCAGTGCTATAAAGCTTTTGCTCCTAACAGCATTTAATCTCTCTGGGAGCCTTAGTATCACATTCACAGTTATCTGTTTGACAAAGGGTTTGCATTCACTGAACTATTAGTAGCTTAAATTTGCAGACTCACATTGTTAATGATGCTACATTAAAAATAGTTGTCTAATGACTTTTTGCCAAAGTTGGTGTTTGTCTATTGATTCCTACTATGAGAAAAAGAAAAAGCAAAGGAAATACACATTTTGTAGCTTTTCTACATAAGGAGAACTATTTTATTCCCTTAATGTTGAAAAGAGTAAAATACAATAGTCAGAGGTTTCACAGTTTAGGCTGGACTAACACTGCACTTACTTTCTGCTCTTTATATTTGGTCTTAAGTGCTCAAAAGTTAAGTAAGAATTTTGACTAGGCAGCTTAATACTTCCTGTGTATTACAGAACACTTACAAAAACCATTCTACGCGTACCAGCAGATTACAGTGGTACCTCATGTGTCCTTAGTTTTCACACACAGAAATCAGTAAGTTAACAGAATAGCTCCTCAGAAACAAGTAAAAGTCTATGGAGGCACCTGCACATTCAATATTTGGTCACAGAATATACATCCCACTGTGTTTCTGTAACCGAATGACGAACTGCTCCTTCCAAGAGTGTTGGAGGATTTTTCCCTATATACTGGTCAGAATAATTCTGATGCCTTAAAAGTCAGTAAGATTCTGACGTTGCGGTTTGAGTTCTCTACCATTTCTCTTGCTCTGTTACTTCTCACAGATGTTCTGGCACTCCTTTATTGCAGTCTGCCAGAGAGCATGTAGAGGAGCATTAATTACGTTTCGCTATATGATAAAGCATTTAGAACTATGCATGCCAGATAAGAGGGGCATGTGACTTGTTCATCCTACAAAAAACCACATTTTTGCAATTTAGACATTGTTACAATCTTAGTCACTGCTGGACAAAATAAAACACCAATAATATAGATGGGCAGTTCTGCTTTAATGTGATAGCTACACATTATTACACTACAATTCCCATTATTACCATTTAGAACAAGCAACTATTATTTTAAAACCCAAATATTCACCAAGCACTTTTTGAAAATCCATAGGTAGCCCCACCCAAATGTTAACAGAAAATAACCCTTTAACACTAGAAAAGTCAGTGAGTAGAATGTGACTGGACAACAAGATTTTTTCACAGTAACAAAGAAATAACGGCAAAAATAACAAACTGGCAGAATTGACATGCTGGCAGAAGAGGCTGAGTAACATACTCTAGATAATTCAATAAAAATGTTTTACTGTGCCACAACACAATGCCAATATTGCAACATCATGCTGTATAGGGAGAAGTGCGTAATTTTGGGGATCTGTAAGCTACATCATCCCAAGACCTCCCCAGAAAAAACACTAGCCCCAGGAGACTTCATGACAAACAAGCTGGAGGTTTTTTCTCACTTTTTTCAGTTTATTACAGCAATAAACTTTCTCATTTCAAACTTAGAATACTCTATTGAAATACCTGTTATATAAAGAGCAGAAGAAAGATCAACAGGTACAAAGGATAACTCTATACACAAAATTTCTGGGATTAAAAGCAGTCTCCTACTAGTAAGATACAAGCCCCCTCTACTCCCCACTCAGCCAATTAATCTGTTTGCATGTATTGTCAGATCAGTTTAAAAAATATTTGAGCTAAGTTGCACACTGACTTTCAACATGTTAAAATTTGAAGTATCTAGGAAGCAATGTCATAAAATGGAAATGTTGCCAAAGATAGGTGAGTGTGAATATTTTGTAGTCTGCCAAATGCTCAGGAGCCCAACAAAAGGGTTCATTTACTAAAAATGACCATTGAAGGCAGCAGACACACACAGGGTGGTCTCACCAAAGAGAACTAATACAGGTAGTCTGACAAATGACACACGTACACCTTTTCCCATTTAAGTATATATCACTGTATAGCATAAATTCAAGGAGCTCATTATAGAGCAAATCAGATAGTTGGAAGGAGACACAAAAGCATTAACCTATATAACCAATATAAGCAGCTAAAACTAATGCTGCTTACTCCAGAGTATTAAGAATTTATTCTACTTTTATGCACAGTAACTGATTTCCATTAAAGTAAAGCATTTCCTATCAAGACAAATTTCACAACCACGTGACTCAGGATAGACAGACTGTGTTGCCAACCTTTGACAGCAATATATTTGGAATACCACATCTGTTTATTTCTCCTAACATTAGTCAGTTATTTATGAAAACACATGCAAAGGATAGTTGCCATTTAATACCAACATGCTATTCTATGTGAAAGGATAGAAGGCACTAAGATTATAAATGGATTATTCTGAATTAAGAATTCTTTTATTTTACTTATCTTTAAAATTGGCATGCAGGTGACTAAAACCACTTAATTCAACATTTAACTTTTTAAAAAGCAGCTAAGAACATTCTTGCATGACACAACCTTAATAGAACAATCCTCTGTAAAGTGTTTTTGCAAACAGTATTTTTGCATTATTGAATTCTTTGCAGATGCTCATCATAGCACTTTAATCTCCTGAGTTTCCACAAACATTTCCTCTATTCGTATTAACAGAAGATGTGCACAATTTTTTTTTTTAATATGACATTACTGGTATGAATAAGAAAGAATTCTCTTAGTTCTTAATGTATGAGATGCCATGCCCTATGAAAAATAAGTGGGACTCATGTTCCTTTATGCCTCAAAGCTGTTAAATACAAATCAGAACAGTTGTTCACTCTCACTGTAGTAATGCTTTAATTCTTAACCTCTGTTTATGTCAGTCACTGTTGCTTTTTTGTTTTTAACATTTGGCAATCATGTTAAATAACAGCTATGATGCCATGGAACACCACTTTTCAAGTGTTATTCATTTTCTGTGTTACTCACTTTGTCCTTTCCTCTTACTCGATTGCTGAAACTACCCACCTAATGTATGAAGTCACCTAGGTCTCTCTCCACATAGTCAACACAACCACAAATATGAATTATGATTTGACTAGTGGTGCATAAACTTGCTGTAACAGCTTCCAAAATGTTGGACCAAAGGCATCTATATCCTAAATCCCAGCAACGTAAGTGCCACGAAATAAAATGCAGCCTGGCAAAGGTGTGTGCATGTACCCACAGCTGCACATCCCTAACTCGTGCACTAAGCCAGCTGCACTACACCTACATATATCGGCACATGCCAGTGTTCCAATTCTACTAGTGCCCAATTTTCCCTGTGCAATGTCACTGGATCTCTCCAGCTTGGGGGAAAGTTCAAGCTACTCTGGATCAGTTTCACCAGAAGACAGGGAATGTGTGCATTCCCCATCAGCGGGACCCTTTGCCCTCTGTAAAATGTGAAGAGTTACCTCTTGCAGTCAGGATGTCCTGAAAATATCCCTAATAAGTAACTGATGGTATACAAAGCCACCAGCCAAGAGGCAGCAAGTCCCTGCTGCTCCTTCCCATTGCCAGGAAAGGGGTAACAGATCGTGCAAACCAAGCAAACTTCCCAGTAACAGAACCACGTCCTCATCCACAAACTCATCACACCTCAACTTTTGCAGGTCCTTTATTTCAGGTACTACTCAGCCACAAGTTCCCCACAGCACAGAACTCTCCAAGACGAGCTCCTCACACTCATTTTTCCCCATCACCAACTACCACAGACTTTCCAAGCAGAGATTGAGCTAAACCACCCCAGCTGCACAGCTGAAGGACAGTGAACATTTTGCAGTGGCACTTTGTACGTAAGTGCTTCATCCAAGAAGCCAAACCTGCTCACAACCATCAGTCTCAGCATTTCGAGACAGAGAAACTAAGGCACAGTTCAGCTATCAGGTACACAGACCAAAAAAAACTCTAATAAAATCTATTTGTCCTGATCATCACATTAATCTCTAGGTAAGTTGCCTGTAAATCATAAGCAGGGTGAAGCTTTTAAAGCTAAGGTCAACTTTACTAGAGAAACTTGAAAAATTGGAATTTCATTTTAAATACAAAGAAAAAAAACAAACACTTTTAAGACCTTCCTACTTTGCATTCCAAACTACACGAAACCCCCTATTTTGTCAGATTGATATATCAACTATTAAAGGGATTAAAAACTCAGTCATATCTTTGTGTACCCTAGATCCAAAATATCTAGTATCGAGGTGTTCATCTGTGAATTCTACAGTTTTATGGCCATTTATCCTACATCAATACGTGTTCCATGTCACACACCACTTATTCTTCAACCCTTTACTCAAAACATAAGCCCTTTGCTAATGTGCCCAGTACTACTTATGACAGAAAATTTTTAAATATGAATATGAAAACATCAGATTATATAAAACAGTAGCAAATTTACTGTTATCTCTACAATGAAGGTAATTAATCCTATCACCTATTTTACTGGTCAGCCTAAATTACAAGGGATTTTTTAATTAGTTGATTTACATTGCCTAATCAAGTAGATGCCACTTTGTAACGTTTCTCATTTTAAAAAATAAAATATATGAATAATTTTAACGTTAGAGATACGAGACCTCCTAAAGTCAGGTCTGTATGCCAGTAAAGAAATGTCTTCATAAACACTGAGATACACTGACTCATTATCAAGAGATGATTAAGACTGCTGATCACATATTTATCATGCTCCAGATAAGCTCAGCATCATACAGTTTAAGCATGATCACAAAACCTGTTCATACTTTCAACACACGGAGATAATCAGCCACACAATCCCTATCACAAAGGCTGGATCATTCTCAGGGCTAAGATTAGCACTTTAAAGGCGACGCACAAAAGAAATGCTCCGTTTCAGCAGCAGAGACATCAGACTGGGCTAGTTCTGATTTTTCTTGTATTTAAGAGTACTACAGTTTAAAAACAACAGCATAGGATAAAACAGTAATGACACTGTTTCCCTGAAATAGGTTCAAATGTCTCGCAACTCTTATCATCATGATACTTACCTTCCATTTAAGTCATATTTTTTAACAACTCAGAATAGGTAGCAATTTATTGGAAATAGCTTCTTTTCTGATAGCCTTAAGTATATTTGATGCTTCCTGTAAAAAGACTGAAGCACATCCACATCTTGTCATAAGATTAATTAATCTTAAATGTGAGTGTGCCCAGCACAGGTTTTGTATGGCCGGGTTTGTTTCCTCAGCCTTTTTGCCGGAGAACAATAGTGACCATGCACATGGCGCTGGATTCTTTCAGCCCTATTGGTAACAATGCCATGCTCAGCAACAACAACAAAAAAGACATTTAGAGGACCTGTATGCCTCTCTCTAACAGCACGTACCTACTGTAGCTGAAGCAAAAGCCTATCTGCAAGCAGACAATGCAAGCATAAAACTACTAATATTGTAGATATTAGGCTGGAATACTACTGGAAAGTAGTAGCCTTTACAGCAATTTCCAGATAGAAAAGTCACCTACAATGCTACCTGTGCATTTTAAAGCAACTCTTCCTCCTTTTGAAAGAGCTGCTTCCTTAAATAAAGGCAGAAGGAACTCAGTACCCTGTGCTTAGTAGTTTTATTTCAGAGAAGGAAAAAACAGCCGCCTGTATATGCTAACACAGAACTCACAGCAATAAAAGGTGAACGAAAGCTGCATCAGGATTTGGCAAAACAAAGGCATATTGTGAAGCTACTTTACACTGACAACCTGTATAACTACGTAAGTATTCAGATATGAATGATTCAAACTTATGTTTTAAGATTTTATTGTAACTTTTTATGAAGACATTTGATTTGTATTAAGGCTAAGACTCTAAAGAATAAAACAAGACCAAAGAAGGATGATTTCATCTCTACAAGAACTCACACGAACAGAAGTGCAGTACAATACAGCAGGTGATTTCAAGCTCAATTTCCAAATGAAATAGTCAGGAGGAGGAAATGTTCATATACACACTATAAAGAAAGCCTGCCAGCCTCAGAGCTTAACTTGTCAATTCAAGATCAGCTCTACAAATTACCACCACCACAAACTTTTCAAATGAACATACACAATATCATTGCTAATATGGCTTAGTCTGCACAATTTCTCCATGTTTCAACAAGAAGGGTAGACT